>DF357767.1:206135-240683 GCA_000787875.1 Solanum virginianum
CTATACAACTCAGATATGAAAAAGTACTTCAAAAAATTCACGAAACTACACAAACTAAATATGAAAAGTAGTCCATAGAGATACACGGTGCTACGCAAATCGGATATGAGAAAGTAGTCACCGAAAAGATGGCAAGGTGCTACACAAACATTGACAAATGGGGTGTCACAGCCCTAGAAAATCATTGGAAATTGACGCACGATAACCTGTCTGAATGAGTTTTCTTCCCCTGAATATGTGGTTCATGTATATATCATTGCCGTACTTTTGTTAACATAACCAATGGCAAGACGAGCAGCATATATGAGTCATAGCTACCCGCCGGCAATGGAAGCTTTTCTGATTCTCTACCAAGATCGTAAAAGCTCTGATATCATGTGAGAAATATAAGAGAATTTATTATTGAATTGTGTCTCTAAATTATTACATAGACACCTAATTTATAGACATTACAATATAATCATTTTCCAAGTAGGATATTATTTACTATTCCGATTCTTATTCCCATTCATATTTCTATTCCTATTATAAGCAGGATTGTGTATATATATACCTATTCCTATTCTAACAGTTGATATTTGAGTTATTAGTTTGTTTTATCAATCAGCCAACATAGAAACAATGAGATCCTAGAAAAGACGGTTTATGACAGTGATACATATCATAGTCATTATACCTACCATTGATGCAACTTTAGAAAATTCGGAAAAAATATTAAGGCATACTCTATGGGGGGGTTTTAACAACTGAGTGTGCTTCCGAGACTAGTTAGCATAACATTTTTAAAATAAGATATATAAGTGACAGCACTCCTAGCAACAAACAAACAAAATTCACGAAACACGAAGATACTTGTACACCAAAAAAAAAATCATCTTTCAGAGACATTTTTCTAAGTTACCAAAAAAGACATTGAGAGATAATTTGGTTAAATTGACATTCCTAAAGCTTCCAATGGAGAATTGACATTCAAGATAGAGCTAAACGACCTAGACTTGAAAGTTGATGTATTGTTTGTGAGATATTTCTAATATGCATTAAAGCTAGAGAGGCATGGGGTCATTTGGTTACTAATTAGAGTTATGCAGGTATCAGTTATGTAGGTATTAGTTATGCATGTATTAGTTATGTAGGCATTAGTTATGCATGTATTAGTTATATAGGTAATTATTTATGTAGACATAAATTATTGCTTACTGAATATTTAATTTGTTGACAATTAATATACACTATTTCCAAACAAATAAGTAAGCAAAGAGACTGACTCGGTCAATTTTTGTTGTTGTACATAACATGTAAAATTATGTAACTAATACCACATGCATATAGTATAATTTAAACTAATAAGTGACTCAATTAGTTGTAGCTAGAAAGACTTCCAACTTTTTTTTAAAAAAAAAAAAAAGTAAACATATAGTATCACTTTTTAAAAAGTACACATTATAAAAAAAGATTTTGAAAGTAAATTGATAGGGATTAAATGCAATTTTATTACTTTAGTCCATGTATAACTAATATCCGCATAACTTATTCCACCTTCTAACCCTCATAAAATTATACATAGATTTTCTCACAAGTTATGTAATTATTAATTATGTAGAATTGCTAAAAACACAACCAAACACCATAAACATTATACATGAATAACTTTTATACAACATTAAGAACCTACCAACCAAACATCGTATAAAACTAATACATGAATAACTTTTATCCTATTTACAAACCAAACAATGTTTAAAGCTAACCAATGAAATAGCCAAGTTATTCATGTATTAGGTTGAGCCTTATACAGTAATCAGACAGGTCGTACGTGATCGGAGTATAGTGGACAAAGCTTGTACATCATTGGAAAATTGTTGGGTATGGAAGAAGGTGCACAGTGTGAAAAGAAGCACAAAAGATATGGGAGATGATGCCATTGTTTCATAACTATTCAAAGAATCAAGAGATGTTTTTGGTGGAGAGCAAAGCAAAAAACACTTACTAAAATAAAATATTTGAAATTCTTTTCTTGGAGCAAACAAGAAAGTATAAAGCGAGTGGATATTTTTGAAGACTTTTTGAGCTCTTTGCAGCTTTAACGTAAATTTGTCCTAGTGCACCAGCTTAAGTGCTTTTATAAAAATAAAGCAACTTCTTACTAATAAAATTTTATATTTTTTTAAATATATTTGAACTACCTATCTAGCATCACCTCATAGAGAATTGGTTAAAGGTATTAGAAATGAATGATGAGCTAAGCTATTGACCTAATTGCCTTGACGTAACTAGTCTTCCACAAAAGAAAGAGGGTGTCTATTTCTAATAGACATGAGTATCCCAACTCCTGACCAATATTTTGAAATGAACTACCTACCTAGAACCTCCACCTCGTCTTCTAGTTCTTCTCCATTCTTCTTTTCCTCCCTTTTCCTAATACAACTTATTCCTCCCTTTTCCTAATACAACTTATCTTAGTGTTTTTCTCCTCAATATGCTATTTAGAGGTCCCTGAGTTGCCTCTCTTCATATCTTCCCTCCCCTCCCCCAACTTATTCTTCATGCTGCTACAAGCTCCATCTGATCTCCTCTCAGTTCAACATTCTAGAACAGATTTTCCCTCTCCTCTTGTTTTCTTTTCTTCCTCTATTTTTTCATGAAGAGGCGTCTATTTGCATAGTTCAACATTCTAGAACAGATTTTCCCTCTCCTCTTGTACTCTTTTCTTCCTCTATTTCTGCATGAAGAGGCGTCTATTTGCATATATCACAAAAATTTCTAATAAAAACTGATGGAACATTCAATTAGTCAAGATTATCCAAGGTTGCAAAGGCAACTGTGCCACAAACCCAACCCACCCCCAATTAAAAAAAGAAAACAAGCAAAACGTCTTCCTGTAGTTTGTTTCTTCTCAGTTGTTTTTCCCCTTTGCTTTATCACATGTTGTTCTTTTCTGTTTTGCTCAGTTGGCAGTCCTCCATCAGCAGCAGCTTTGACTATTTGACTTCCCCTCTTATGCTGGACCATTGTCATTATCCTGATTCCAAGTTTGTTCACCCACCTACTTCTTCCAGCAAAGAAATCATTGTTTCTTCCCATGAACCTAGATACCACCTTTCTTTTTGCTCCCTCATCCCATCCCCTTTTTAACTATCTGCCAAATTTTCCAGCTCTGCACTTGAATTTTCTCTTTTTTCTAGTCATCTTACATCATCAGATGTGCTATGGGTTTTTGAGACAAGGGTTCCCAGGAAACAGCCTCTCTACTTCTATGAGGTAGTGGTAAGGTCTGCGTACATTCTGCCCTCCCCAGACCCCACTTGTGGAATTGCACTGGGTATGTTGTTGTTGTTACATCATCAGATGTTTTTACATTACTCTTCTGGAAAATCCTTCATGCATCAACAAAGTCACACCAGTATTTTCACCACAGGACGAAGAACAATGGACCAGTAAGATAACGAAATCTAGTTTACCACCCTCAAGAGGAAAGGCTCACAGGAGAGAAGGCTGCAGAAACTATGCAGAGGTGATAACATTTTTTTTTCTACTTGATTGGTAAAGGGAATGTGGGTTGTGAAAGACACCATAAACTGACGAAGAACAGCCAGAAAGAACAGCTATCTCAAGAATAGATAAAGAAAATAAAATCCCAGTCTCCCAGTTAACCATTACAAAGAATCAAAAAAAATGAGATCCAAGGAAACAATATTCTGTTTCAAATTCAAATGAGATGTTAATGTAAGAAATTAATTTATTTGGGGATATTATGCATAGTGACAGTATATCAGAAGCAAATTCTCTCCATTTCCTTTTGCATCCTAATATTTGTTTTTCTTAAGGAGAAAATTATCAGACAGAGAAGCAATCTACCAAAAAACGACAAACTAAACTTTTAATATGCACCATCAACAAAATCACCTCACGGTTGAATAGTGAGAAAACTAATAGTATTAGGTTGAAAGCATTTGAGATTGTAAGTAATAAGGAAAAGAAAGGGGAGTCGAGAATGATCTAAAACCTTAAAACAAAAACTCTTGCAATATAATATCATTTTAAAACATGACACTTTCTCCAAGTAAACCATTCTTAATTAAAAAAAAAAAAAAAAGTTATCCATCTAAATGAGAACTTCATTCTGAACAGATGTTGGCTACCCAAAGTATTACACACACACTCACAAGGAATAAAACACGTTGTGTAGATATCTACACTATAGATTAAACACTTAATGAAAAGATTCCTGACAAAGAAGATTACTACTAGGACGGACAGTCAAGCACCCAGATTTAGCATCTCCAGATGTAATTAGATTTTGGCAGGGTGAATTATTTAGGCTTCCCTCTAGCTTAGGCAAAGCTTCCTTCCCTCTAGTTTGAAGATAGACCTCCCTTTTTTACTTTTCAAGTAAGGACTTTAAACCTCCACTTTTACATGGAGTCACAACTATAGCTCATATTGAGAGAATAACTAAGGTGCTATTAGAAATAGAAAGAAGGCCTATTAGTTTGGGAAGCTAGAGACGAAGATGGAGTAGCTCATTCTATTTAGCAACCTTTGCTAACAACTGCATATTAAGATCTAATATACTGCTCGATTCAAGCACCACTAAACAAATAATCTGGTGTGAAACCCAAGTGATTTGAACAAAAAGGGCAATCAGTACAAGGTACAATAAGAAAGGAAATTGATACCCATATTGATGCGGTGACCAAAGAAACGAAGGAACTGCAGATGGAAAGGTATGTCCAAATGGGATTTCAACAACCACCATAAAAGCAACCAACAATCCCACGGCAACAGTCTTCATCTTTGTCCTGAACATTCAAATCACCCAAGTAAATCATCACAAATTGCCAGATATTAACTGAAAAGATTCAAAATGAAAATACAAACAAGAAGGTAAGACCAACGAATGCAGAAATTTAGTGCACATAATACATAATTACAAGGATGATTCCGTTGATTTGACAAATCTAGATGTTTCACCCGCAGAACAGAAGGATAATTCATTCTTTTACAATATCATCTAGATCAAAGGCAAAAGCAGTGCTCAAACATATGAAGTTATAAACGACAGACAGATCAGAGAAGAGAGTGAATTTTTCTCTAACCTTCCGAAGGGTACTGATGCTGTGATGCAATGGAAGACTCTTCAGCACGCACGCAGGTGTTTAACGAAACAAACAAATCTACGGCAATCAATATCTTACCTGTGTAAATAATACTGATCTCCCTCCTGTTTGTCAATTTACACTTTCCTGCCCTCTCTTTCTTCATATTACTCCTTTGGTCCTTCCATTTCATTTGGAAAATGTAGGAACTTTTTTTCTTTTTTAATGGAGAACTAAGATTATGCTCTTTGAAGCAAATTATTTACATTGATAAATTCTCTTATATTTATGCCTCTGATTAATTACAATTAATACCTCCTTTCATATATAATATTGATACGGTATCAATATATCGAAAAAGTATTACAGAGGATTAAGCTCAATCTTATATGATATTAATATAGTATGAACTTATTGACGGAGTATCACAAAGAATATATTTTATTTAGAGTTTAATACATAAAATTGTGACTTTAATAATTTTCTCTTAATTATTTTCTATTTATTTCTTAAAAAAAGAGTCCAATCTTATATGATATCAATATATTGATGGAGCATCACAGAGGATTAAACTCAGTCCTATATGATATCAATACGGTACCAATATATTGATGGAGTATCAAAGCTTAATCCTATATAATACCGATATGGTATCAATATACTAATGGAGTATCACAAAAATATATTTTCTACTAGTTTAGACTTTATAAATATTTCTCTTAGTTATTTTTGTAACGACCCGACCTAGGGGCCTAGTCGTCACACGGTGGGGAGATACTCGAAGACACCTCACCCAAGTCATCTTAAGCATTTATAGACATTGAGTAAAACCTTTTTGTGGAAAATTAAGGGAAAAGGGACTAAGGGTCAATTTGACAATGAAGCAATATTAAAAAACAGTGGAAATAACTAACATTCATTCTTGTCCATAAGAATACCAACTTTATCATAATGAATGGCACCAATACGATCGATTTTCATCAACCAGAAAGGAATCCATAAAAGGGAACACAGAAAGTAAAAGCCTCAGAAGGGCTACAAATGCATTGTCTTAAACATAGCAAAGATATAAGATAGAAGAAAAAGTGGAGGAGTCCCGAACTACGAGCTCACCATAATAAATCTACTAGTCTTAGACGCCGAAAACTTGCCTCGAGCCGGTGGAGGAGTGGTTGTCCCTACATGGTTAAATCATGCAGGCAAAATTCACGTTAGTATGTTTGAATGTACTATGTATGTGAGATGTGATGCATTGATAAAATTGTAATGTCATCATTATTAAACACAACATATAAGGATATATAGAGTAAAAATAAGCAAGCTTTAGAATGTCCGTAAGAGCTCTTGCCTTTAGAATTTTTTTTTTTTTTGGAATTGGGGGAATGAGAGAATGAGGGGTGTTTCTAGGGCTTGAAGACTAATATAGGTCCCCTTTCCCATCTCAAAACGTATTCTAGTAATAGAAAGGACGAAAATGATAAAACTGTCACTTATTAAAACTATTAAAGTTGACCTACGAGACCCTGATTACGGGCCGTAAGTTCTTTCGTTTGATGACACATCTGAAATTTTTGAAAACTGACTTTGCTGAATTGAAAACCACAAAGCATCAATACGGGTTGTGAAACATCTTATAGTCAGTGGTTGGACTTGTAGAGTCCTCCCACACTTAACCATTTTTTCCTCACTTCTTGGCCTTACCCATGAAAAGTTTCTATGGGTCGTAACCCATTCTACGGGCTGTCTGATAACCTATATACCACTTTTCTGGAAACTCCAAATTTCCTTCATGTTTAGGGTCCCACTCGTGAAACCATCTACGTGTCGTAAGGTATCCTATGAGCAGTCACTTGGTCCGTGAGTTACCCCACACTAGGAAAATTTTCTCCTTCCTGAAGTTCTATGTTTAAGAATCGAACTTACGGGTTGTATGTCAACTTACGAGCCATAGGTGGTCCCGTAAAGCAGACCCAGATTATTTTTCAGGCCAACTTTTTTGTACTCTAGGCTCCTAAATTGGGGGTCGTCACAATATCTCCCCCTTGGAACAATCGTCCCCAAATGTACTTAAAAGCGGGCTCTAAAGAGTAAATTAGTAGCTAATAACCCAGTATGCATGCAAAAATGCCAGTCAAACATCAGTTCTCAAAAAATTCAGATTTTATACTTTAAACATGTCTCAAAACAGTTCATAAACATCTAAATAAATGCATACATCATGAAAACTAAAATTTATGGAATTTGAGATCTTTGGAAGAATTTCTTAATACCTTAGGCTTAAGTAGAGTGGAATAGATGTGGATAGTGCTTCATATACGTTTTAGCCTCCCATGTAGCATCCTCAACTTGTTGGTTTCACCAAAGTACCTTGACAAACGCAACTTCCTTTTTCCTTAGCTTCTTCGCTTACTGGTCTAGGATTTCAATTGGTACCTCTTCGTAACTCAAATCCTCTTCAATGTTCACATTATACAAAGAAACTATAGAACTTGGGTTACCTATGAATTTCCTCAACATCACCACATAGAAGACCGAATGAATCAAGTGCGACTCATTGGGTAGATCCAACTCATACGCTACTTTCCCCACTCTCCTCACCACCTTATAGGATCACAAATATCTAGGACTCAATTTTCCTTTCTTATCAAATCAGAGAACATCTTTCATTGGAGACACCTTCAAATATACCCAATCGCCGAATCGTCTACCATACAACACTTCAAATGTTGCCATCCCAATACTTGCATGAAAGTTATTGTTGTAGGCAAACTCGATAAGTG
The DNA here is from genome assembly GCA_000787875.1 of Solanum virginianum. Classification (NCBI taxonomy): domain Eukaryota; kingdom Viridiplantae; phylum Streptophyta; class Magnoliopsida; order Solanales; family Solanaceae; genus Solanum; species Solanum virginianum. The sequence goes on from DF357767.1 coordinate 214,012, forward strand.
AAAAACGTTCATCCCAACTCCCCTTGAATTCCAACACACAAGCTCTCAACATATCCTCCAACATTTGAATAGTCCTCTCAGCTTGCCCATTAGTTTAGGAATGAAAAGTCGTACTCAACTTCACCCTAGTGTCAAGTCCTCTTTGAAAAGATTTTCAAAAGTGAGAGGTGAATTGAACTCCACGATATGATATAGTGGACAATGGAATCCCTTGCAACCTTACCAACTCTCAGATATACAAGCGGGCATAGTCCTTGGCACTTAATATCGTCTTGACCAGTAGGAAATAAAGCTGACTTCATCATGTGGTTCACTATCACCCATATGGAGTAAAAATGTTTTTTGGTCTTTTGGCAACCCAACTACGAAATCTATGTTGACCTCTTCCCACTTCCAAGTAGGAATGTCAATGTCTTGTGATAGGCCACCCGACCTTTGGTTTTCAGCTTTGACCTATTGGCAAAACTGTTGGCAATTAGCACACTCAAACACAAATTGAGCAATGTCCTTCTTCATCCCATTCAACCAATAAATCTCTCTCAAGTCTCCGTACATCTTAGTAGTACCGGGATGATTAGAATATGAAGAGTTATGACCTTCTTGCATGATCAACTTCTTCAACTTACTATCATTGGGCACACACAACCTTCCTTGATATGAGAGTGCAGCATCTTCCCCTTGTGAGAAGACTTCTATCCTTCCTTCTTTTACTAAGGTTTTCAACTCAACCAAGGTGGGATCAAGATCTTGCTTTGCCTAAACCTCATCAATCAAAGAAGCCATGAAGAACCATTGCACCACCACTTCCAGACTCACTCAATTTCACTCCCAGTCTAGCCAACCTATGAAAATCTTTAGCTAACTCCCTTTTTCCATCCTATTCTATATGGGACACACTACCTATGGAGATTATACTAAGGGCGTCGGCTACCATATTGGTTTTTCTGGGGTGGTACTTCACACTCATATCATAGTCCTAGAATAGCTCTAACCACCTCTATTGCCTTAAGTTGATATCCTTTTGGGTGAATACATATTGGAGACTTTTGTGGTCAGTAAAAATATTAACATGAACTCTATACAAGTAATGTCTCCAAATCTTTAAGGCAAACACCATTGCCGCAAGCTCAAGGTTATGAGTTGGGTAATTCTTATCATGAACTTTCAACTGCCTTGAAGCATAGGCAATCACTTTACCATTTTGCATTAGCACGCAACCCAACCCAATCCTTGATGCATCATATTACATGACAAACCCATCATTCCTTTCTGGCAATGTCAATATGAGGCTGAAGTCAATCGATCCTATAAAGTCTGGAAACTCCACTCACATTTATCCGTCCATACAAACTTAGCCTTCTTCTGAGTTAGCTTGGTGAGTAGAGATAAAATAGTGGAGAAGTCTTGCACGAACCATCTGTAGTAACCAACTAGACCCAAGAAACTCCTAATGTCAGTAGGAGTTAATGGCTTTGGCCAGTTTCTCACCACTTCTATCATTTTAGGATCAACTTTGATGCCCTCTCTAGATACCAGATGCCTTATGATTATGGTATTCCGAAGCACATTTTGGGATGTTTCGATATCTCTCCCTTGGGAACATTCATCCCCGAATATCAAAGAAACATGCATAAGAGAAGTAATCATAAAGATTTCAGCTTGACATAAATGCAACAAATGTATTTAAACATCATTTTCACAAATCTCAACATGAATGTCAAAAATCACCATAAACTTGTTACCATAAACATCTTGACAGAAGCTATATCTTTGTTTCTCAACCTTTTCTCTTGTCTATCCAAAATTTCCACCAGTACCTCCTTATTAGTCAAATTATCTTCTACAACACCCACAATATCCAAGGGCACTATAGCACTTGGGTCACCCACATACTTTCTCAACATGGACACATGAAGACCGGATGAACCATATTCATCTCCATAGGCAACTCCAACCCATATGCAATCTTACCCATTCTCCTCAAAACTTTATAAGGACCCACAAACCTTGGGCTCAATTTTCCCTTCTTGCCCAACTAGACCACACCCTTCATGGGTGAGACTTTTAAGTAAACCCAATCACCAACCTTAAACTCAAGATCTCTTCTCCTCACATCGGAGTAGGACTTTTGCCTACTTTGGGCTATTTTCAATCTCTCTCTTATCAATCTCACCTTCTTCATGGCCTCCATGACCAAATCTGGACCTAGCAAAGCCATCTCCCCCACTTCAAACCACCCAAGCAGGGATCTACAACATCTACCATATAAAGATTCCAAGGTAGTCATACCAATGCTTGAGTGGTAGCTATTGTTGTAAGGAAACTCAATAAGTGGAAGATGTTCATTCCAACTACCCTTAAACTCCAAAACACAAGCTATAAGCATATCCGCAAAAGTTTAGATAGTACTCTCGGCTTGACCATCCGTTTGAGGATGAAAACTGTGTAAGTTTAACCTTGGTACCAAGACCTCTTTGGAAGGACCTCAAAAAGTGAGAAGTGAATTGAGCACCATGATCCGAAATGATAGAAAAGGGCACCCCATGTAATCTAACCAACTCATGGATGTACAACTTGGCGTAATCTTCGACACCATAAGTAGTTTTGACCGGTAGAAAGTGAGCCGACTTTGTCATTCTATCCACAACAACCCAAATAAGTGTGTCTTAGTCTTAGGCAACCCAACCACAAAATCCACGTTGATCTCTTCCCACTTCCAAATAGAAATTTCTATGTCTTGGGCTAGGCCACCCAGCCTTTGATGTTCGGCTTTCACTTGTTAGCAATAGTGACATCTGGATATGAACTTGGCAATATTTCTCTTCATACCACCCCACAAATATACCTCCCTCAAGTCTTTATACATCTTTGTAGAAGTGGGGTGAATAGAATATGATAAATTATGGGCCTCCTTCAAGATCACCTCTCATAAGTCATCAACATTAGGCAGACACAACCTATCTTGGTACTTAAGGGCACCATCGCCCCCTTGAGAGAAAACCTCCACCATACCATCTTTCACTAAGGCCTTCAACTCTAACAAAGAGGGATCAAGATCTTGTTTTGATTTTACATCCTCAATCAAAGAAGATTTAGAACCATCAACAATCACTACACCACTATTTTCAACTTCATCCACCCTAACCTTCAATCTAGCCAACCGGTGAACTTCTCTAGCCACCTCTTTGCCATCATCATCAATATGAGCTAGACTACCTACGGACACTCTACTTAGAGCATCGACAACAATATTAGCTTTGCTGAGATGATAATGCACACTCATATCATAATCTTTAAGGAGCTCCAACCACCTTCATTGTCTTAAGTTAAGATCTTTTTGGGTGAACACATATTGGAGACTCTTGTGGTCGGTAAACATATCAATATGAACTCCATACAAGTAGTGACGTTAAATTTTCAAAGCAAACACCATGGTTGCCAATTCAAGATCATGGGTGGGATAATTCTTCTCATGCACCTTAAGTTGACTAGAGGCATATGCTATCACCTTGCCATTTTGTATCAAAACACAGCCCAAAGCAATTCTTGAGGCATCATAATATACCACAAACCCTTCCAACCCTACCACAAACCCTTCCAACCCTATTCATAGAGCCAAGATAAGAGCGGAGACAAGCTTATCTTTCAAAGTTTGGAAACTCTTTTAACATTCATCAATCCACACGAATTTTGCCTTATTTTGGGTCAACTTTGTCATAGGAAAAGTAATAGAAGAAAAGCCATTCACAAACCTCCGGTAGTAACCCGCCAAACCTAAGAAACTCCTAATATCCGACGGAGTCAAGGGTCTAGGCCAATTTCTAATGACATCCGTCTTCTTTGGATCCACCTTAATGCCATCACCTGACACAATACGCCCTAGAGCAACCTCTTTCAATCAAAATTCACATTTTTTATATTTAGCATACAACCTCTCCTCTCTCAAAATTCGTAACACCACTCTCAAGTGATTCACATGCTCTTCCTCACTCTGGAAATAAATTAATATATCATCAATAAAGACTACCATAAAAATGTCAAGGTAGGGTTTAAATACCCTATTCATAAAATCCATAAATATAGTCGGTGCATTAGTCAACCCAAGGGATATAACCACAAACTCAAAGTGCCCATACCTAGTCCGAAAAGCCGTCTTGGGAATATCACACTCCCTCACCTTCACTTGGTGATATCCGGACCAAAGATCCATCTTAGAAAAGTGACTAGCCCTTTATAGTTGATAAAAAAGGTCATCAATCCTTGGTAGAGGGTACTTGTTCTTTATTGTAACCCTATTAAGTTGCCGGTAATCGATACACATTCTAAGAGAACCATCCTTTTTCTATAAATAGTACCGGTGCACCCCAAGGTTACTTACTAGGCCTTATGAAACCCTTCTCCAATAAATCCCTCAATTGATCCTTTAACTCCTTCAATACTGTTAGGGCTATACGGTGAGGGGGAATGGAAATGGGTTGAGTATCGGGAGGGAGGTCTATACCAAAGTCTATTTCCCTTTTGCGAGGAACACCAGGAAGCTTATTGGGAAAGATATCAAGAAACTCATTAACCACCAGAACTGACTCAATAGGAAGGACTTTGGACTCAACATCCCTAACCCTCATAAGATGACATAGGCAACCCTTAGAAATCAACTTTTGGGGACAAGAAATGAATTAAACCTTAACCACCACATCACGACTCTCCCACTCAAGGACAGGCTCATTAGGGAATTGAAATTTAACCCTATGGGTTCTACAATCAATAGAATGACCACCACATTATGACTCTCCCACTTAAAGATAGATCCATTAGGAAATTGGAATTTGACCCTACGAGTTCTACAATTAATAGAGGAATAATATGCATGTCAATCAATGCATCCCAAGAATGACATCAAAATCCACCATATCTAATTCAACAAAGTCACAAGGTAAAACTTTATGCAATATGAACATGGGATAATTTCTATAGACTCTTTTAGCAAAATGGACTCACCAACGAGGGTAGAGACTTCATATAGTTTACACAATAATTCGGGACTCACATGAAGCTTTTTGGCAACAAAAGGTCTAATGAAAGAAAGAGTGGCACCCGGATCTATCAATACATACATATCAAAATCAAAAACCTTTACAATAACGGTGATGACATCTGGCACATCATCCATCCTGTGCCTTCCTTAAAGAGCATAGAATCTATTTTTTCTTAGAGTACCCCCTTGTTGGCCTCCCTTAGCCCTTGGAACCGCATTAGCACCTTGGTCTTGTGGACAACCATCTCTACCTTTGTTTTGAGAATGAGGACAATCAATAACCTTGTGACCCACTTTACCACTACCAAAGTAAGCATTGGAATTTCTCAAGCATGGGCCACTATGGTTCTTTTCACACCTTGGGCATCTAGGATTTGTCATTCTTCTATTACCCTTGGAATCTTGGGTTAGACACCCTATCATTGGAAAACCTCTTATTAGGAGCATTGGAAGACCCTTGGCATTGGAACTTGTGGCCTTAAGGAGATCGGCCACCTTTAGAACCTTAGAGAACCACCTTCAATACGAGCCCTCTTGGGATTACCACTTCTTCTTTTTCTAAGTTTTCCCCTTCTAGTTGCTCGGCATACGTCATGAGTCAGGACAAATCCATATCACCTACTAGAATGGTAGTACGACAATCCTCTTTGACCAAGTCGAATACTCCCAACATAAATTTGTTTATCCTTGATTTAGGTTCGGCAACCAATTATAGAGCATACTTGGAGAGCTTGTTGAACTTGAGGGCATACTCCCTCACACTCATAGAACCTTGCTTAAGGTTTATAAACTCCATCATCTTAGCCTCCCTTAACTCGATAGGAAAGAACTGATTGAGAAATACGGCTTTTAACTTTTCCTAATGGATAACATTATCATTCCCCTTCTCCATGCTCGATAGGAAAGAACCGGTTGAGGAATGAGGCTTTGAACTCCTTCCAAGTAATAACATCATCATCTCTACTCTCTAATTTCCATTGGGTGAACCAAATTTGGGCCACACCTTTGAGTTGGTAGGCTGCTAACTCTACTTTCTCTTCCAAATTCACCCCCATGATAGATAGCACATTATACATCTCATCGATGAACTCTTGCGGATCCTCTTCCGGCTTGGATCAATGGAACTCTGGTGGGTTCATTCTTGTTAAATCCCTCACCCTAGAGGCCGGAGTAGGAGCATGAGGGGCTTGGGCCCCTTAGTTTATTTGGTTGGTCATAACACAGGCCAATATTGTGATAGCATCTCAAAACTCTTCTAGGGCTACCCCTCCACCTTGAGGAGGTTAAGGAGCGGGAGGGGCTGATTACTCCTCCGGAGTACGGGCTCTCTTAGTCTTCCCCTCAGATTTGGCATGATCTAGAAGGAAGCAAGAGTATTCATTAGGAGAAAAGCCTTATAGTTACACCTAAAGCACGATATTAACTATGAAGAAGTGAAGCATTTCCTAAAATGCCTCATAGCCTCCCATTCATAGTTGTGGTATGCTCATAATCATGAATAAGACTCTAATTAATGCAGTGTATTGGATTTTCGAGGACCATTAATAACCTAGTGCTCTAATACCAAGTTTTTCACATTTCAAGCCTAGGACCTAGATATGACATGACAAATGGGAACCTGAAGGGACCCCAAACAAGCCTCTTAGCATATCAATCACACATCCTTGATCGCGGAAGCAAAATAAACAACAATAAGAGATATAATAACAAGGGAAGCAGGATTAAGGGAAATCTTGACATTCATAAAAGCATAAAAGAGTCAAGTTCACAACATAAGTATATCATAATATCCAACAACACCTCTAACATGGAATGGAGCAGGGGCCAAGACACTTCCAGGCTCACTCTCATAATAACAAGTGTTCAACATAAAGAAGTCTCAAACAATAAGAGAAATATAGATAGTGTCCTTGGACTTGAGTACTCACCAAAGCTTATCTCCGAAGTACCGAACTAGCCACGTGAAGGATGATCAAAAAAGAGCTTTGATCCCTACATGGTAATATCATGTAGACATAGAGTATACATTAGTATGTTTGAATATACTAAGTATGAAGGATGCAATGCAACAAAACATAAGCCAATATAGTCAAAATACATAATCATAAACAATAGATATATAATCTCAATATGGCATGCATGATCAATACTCATAATAAAACATACTTGTAAATCATTCATCTTGCATAATATATATAGCGCACACATGTGGGAAGAGACCTTAACCGAGATAGACCAAGTAGCTACAACTTGGAATCCAAGGCTTGACACCCTCTCGGTTAGGTAGACGGGCATGACACCCCCCGCTAGGTGTGGTCTACTTGCCAAGGCAAACCAAACATGATAACATGACTAGATAGCTCATAAACATGTTTGACCTGTAGTAGTGAGCCTAACTTGAACATGAGAGTAGATCATAATCATACATGAATCCTTGCTTTAACATGAATGGCTCACAAGAGGTAAAAAGCTTGAAATAGTGCTTAGCTTGATACTTGTCAAATCATAGATACTTTTCATGAATTCAATACATACTTGAAAGTCCTTAATCATCATATAGTCACTTAACTTGTAAATCATACAATAAAGCATTAATAACTTGAGAATTCTTGCCTTGACATTTTATCAAACACATGGTGGGTTCATGATACTTGTTCAAAATTCTGCAATTCAAGAGTAAAATAAGATGAGTAAACTTAATGCAAATCAACCCACCAACATGTAATAAAACCTTCATGTAGGGTACATTGAAATCTATTACAAAGACTCATGATAATTCATAATTTCATAGCTCAAACACATGCATAGTCTCAATAGACAAAATCAATTCATGGTATAAGCTTGAAATAGATAGTCATGCATAATCAATCAATATTTCATAAAACCCCAACATAATTTATGCTCATAATTCATATTAAAAGATACCCATAGGAAATAAAACTTGAAAACATGCAATTTTCATAAAAAAAAGAAGGTTAGGCTCCAAGGGTGAAAAGGACCCAATGGATAAAACCCACATACCTTAAACCTTGAGTTCTTAGAGATGAGCTTGAAGCAGTTTTAAAGCTTGAAATAAATCCTTGAGTTCCAAAGTTGAGCTTGGAATCCTTAGATTAGAATGAGAGAATTGATAAAGTCTTAGAGGGGTTTGAGAGAGGGTTTTGTGAGATATTGAGTTGAAAATGGCTAAGCATAGGTGATTTGACGCTTAAGTGGGCATGGGGCTATAACCCCAATGCCCTTGGCAGAAACAGAAAAAGTAAGGAAAATTTTATACTATTCCATGTCCAGTCCGTGATGCGGACCAAATGCGAAGGAGAATTTGCACTGTTTCATGCCCAGGCTGCATAGTGACTGGGGCACGGATGCTCTCTGAAAATCGGAAATTGGCAAAAATTATTTTTTGCTATGGGTCTTCTAAAATTCAGGTTATACCCATTTCCCACTCAATTGTGCCCCCTAATCGAGAATATAAAGTTGGACTTTCGATATCATGCACAAATTTTGAGATATATGAAAATTACGATTATGGGCATTCCAAAGCACATTTTGGGGCATTTCACTAGTCATCACACGGCGAATTAGATACCCGAAGGCACTTCATCCAAGTCATTTCAAGCAACTTAAGCATTCATAGGTATTAAGTAAAACCTTTTTGAAGAAAAGTAAGGGAAAAGGGACTAAGGGCCAATTTTACAATGAAGCAACATTAAAAAGCAAGGGAAATAACTAACATTCATTCTTGTCCATGAGCATACCAACTAATACATAATGAACAGAACCGGTACCGTCGGTTACCATTAACTAGAAAGGAATACATAAAAGGGGACATAGAAAGTAAAAGCCTTAGAAGGGCTACAAATACATTGTCTTAAACAAAGCAAAGATATAAGATAGAAGAAAAAGTGGAGGAGTCCCAAACTAAGGGCTCACCACAATAAAGCTTCTACTCTTGGACGCTGAAAACTAGCCTAGAGCTGGTGCAAGAGTGTCTATTCCTACATGGTTAAATCATGGAGGTAAAATATACATTAGTACATTTGAATATACTACGTATGTGAGATGCAATGCATGGATGAAATTATAATGCCATCATTATTAAACATAACATATAAGGATATATAGAGTAAAGGATACATAAGCAAGCTTTAAATATGCACAAGAAATATGACTCAAAATCAATATGAGAAAATGCATTAGAAAGCACATATAATGAAAATGTAATATGAAATCATAAGCTTGTGGGAATAGACCATAACCGACAGTAAGACCATGTGAGCTACCACATAAAATCCAATAAACTCTCCTTCCATTGGGAAAAAGCTAATCTACTTGCCAAGGTAGATGTCCAAAACATAGTAACTTTGCAATTGCATCTTTCATATCATTTAGGCCTACGTGGATCCAGTAGCCTAGACTATAAGGCTCCTATGATAGCACATAGTAAGGGATATTAAGATTTAGCTTCAAGGGATCATGCAACAACTAACGGAATAAGTCTCAATCTCTAGTCCTCTCGATGCTAAGTCTTCCTATGAAATCTTTAAAACATACTCATAGATTCATAAATAGAAATCATAGGAGTAGCTCAAACTTAAGAATCCTTCTTAAACATCTTTTAGGGCAATTAACATCATCATATATCTTTGGTAAACTCAACTTTGAAGCTCATCATTAATGCCCTAATTATAATCATAAATAATAGGAAACCTTCATTGGAAACAAGATGGGCTTAACTTTTAGCATGGAATAATTATAAATCATATAAGTCATAGAAAATTTCTTTTAAAAGGAACATTGAAATCGCTCAATCTTGATCATATTGAAAATCACCATGTAATCAACATCACAGTTTAAATATGCATATATTTATTTAGAAAAATAGTTATTAAACTTCATGAGTATCATATAATAATGTAAAGGGCAAGAAATCTGAAACGACCCCGTAAAGTGCCCGAAAATGTGCCTTGGAAGTGCTCGAAATTGTAAATTCCATATATCTCAAAATTCATGCATGATATAGAAAATCCTACTTTATATTCTTGCTCAAGGGGTCAAATTTAGGAGGAAAATGGTCTAACCCAAATTTTAGAGCAACCGTATCAAAATTCAAAAATGGCAAAATGCGATTTCCATAGGCAAATCCGCGTCACTGGCGCATGTGTTAAAATGCCCAATTTTTATTTTTGGTTCAAGACTTTTAAATATTTGGCCTAAGTGTTCCCATATGTGAAAATACATATACTTAGCCTTATTTCACCCTCATATCACCCAAACTATTCCCCAATATTTACTCAAACACTTAGTCTTATATTTCTATCAAAATTCAAGTCTCAAACCCTCACCCAGATCTCAAATTCTCCTTCAAGTTTCAAGTCTGCATCTCCAATCTTCATCAAGTTTATCTCCAAAGCTAAGGTATATGGGTTTCTTTCATGGGTTCCTTTCACCCATGATGCCCAAGCTTGATTTTCTTAAAAATTTCATATTTTAAAGTTGATTTACAAATGGGCCTTATTGATTATGAAAATCACTTCACACTATATTTTCTCTTCCTCTAATTTTCATGATTTAAAGTTGATTTATAATTGGGTCTATCTTATTATGAAAATCATTGCACAGTATGTTGAAGCACATGAAATTGTGACTGTTTTGCTATGTTTTGAGTTATGAAACAAAGGTTTACTGTAAGATTTGATAAAGGGTTTTGATGTATGTTGCTTGAGGGTGTTGCAAAGTGTTGATTGATGGTTTTACATTGAATTTTCTTGCATAATTTCACTCTTGAATTGCATGGTTTTACATAGCACTACATACCCACCAAGTGTCTGATAAAATGTCTGGTTATGGTTTCTCATAGAATTGAAGACTTAATGCATATCTTATGTTATGAATGATGTTATGATAATGAAAGAAGAGTATGTATATGATGTTATGATAATGATAGAAGGAAAGTATGTATATGGTATTTCTCTATATAGTGTTGAACTGGCCATATCCAATTGAGGGGTATGCCTCAATCACCATTGGAGGTAGGGTGTGACCATCCTTTAACCTATCAAGGGGCTTGTACCTTGGCACCATGAGAGCTAGGGCGTGACCATTATCTAACTTATCAAGGGGTTTGTACCGGCACCATAAAAGGGAGGGTGTGACCATTCTCTAACCTATCAAGGGGCTTGTACCTTGGCACCATGAGAGCTAGGGCGTGACCATTATCTAACTTATCAAGGGGTTTGTACCGGCACCATAAAAGGTAGGGTGTGACCATTCTCTAACCTATCAAGGGGTTTGTGCCTTGGTAACCTATTGAGGGGTTTGTACCTCAATCACTATGCATAGTAAGGTGCAATAATCCACCATAATATGGTCCATTTTCACACTTGTATTATAATATATAGAGCATACCTGTACTACGAGCATCACTCATGCATGTCATCTTGTTATATGCTAGTTAATTGTTTAAATTATACATATCGAATATGTCACTATCTCTTGTTGAATTGCATTCTACATACTTAGTACAATCAAACATACTGATGCATACTTTTTCCTACATGATATCATCATGTAGGAACCAGTGCACAAGTTGATCATCCTCTTCCACATGGCTAGTTCGGTACTACTCAAGCTAGTTGGTGAGTCCTCCACTTCAGGGACCTTAGTCTAAGTTTCTCTTATTATGTATTGAGACACTCTTCTTTATCATTTACTTATCTATAAGGGTGAGCCCAGTTGCTTTGTCTTGGCCTCTGCTCTTATCTATGTAATAGAGGTGTTGCTGGATATTCTATGTATCTATGCTATGAGCTTTGTCATCTATCGACTCTTGTTGTTCATGAGATGTAAGTGTTCCCTTAGCCTCGGTTATCCAAGTTTGCTATTTCTTGTTGTATTCTATTACTTCAATGACCAAAGATATGTAATGATATTATACGAGGCTTATTTGGGGTTCCTTCGGGTTCTCCATTTGCTGGTCACGTCTAGGCCCTAGGCTTGGGTCATGACAAAAATGGTATTAGAGCACTAGGTTGCTAGATCCTTGACATCCAACATACTGTATCGATTAGAGTTTTATTCATGGTTGTGCAGCGCGCCACAACTATGAATAGGACCCTATGAGGCATTCTAGGAAATGCTCCACTTTTTCATGCTCTATGTCGTGCAATGGAGTTAGGTCCCCCTAGGGCTTATTGCTAATCCCTAACCATTACATTTCAAGATATGTCTCAAGATACTCCTGATGATGATATGACGAGTGCAGAGGTTCGCAATGCTCTTTAGGTGTTGGCCAAAGCGGCGACACAATTGGAAACTCACCTCGATCAATAAGTGATTGCTTCCGAGATTTCTAACGGTAAGAGGAGAGGTAAGGAGTCCAAGAGGGCCCGTGATGAAAGAAAGTTCCAAAGTCGCAAAAGTAAATATGGTGGTGGTTCGGTGCCTTATGCTAGGTGCCCAAAATGTGATAGAGGCCATGATGGTCTATGCTTGAGGGATACCAATGCTTGTTATGGTTGTGGAGAGGAGAGCCACAAGATAATATATTACCTTCATAAATACAATAGGGGTAAAGGAGGTGATGCTGGAATGACTTATCCCAAATGCCCTACGTGTAGGAAGTACCATGGTGGCCTATGCTTAAGGGAGACCAATGCTTGTTTTGGACGTAGTAAAGTAGGTCACAAACTAGTATATTGTCTATATATTCGAATGAAGGGTAAATGTGGTCAACCTTTTGATCAAGGTGATCATGTTGATCGAGTGGCTCAAGAATGGGATGAGGTGCCCGATGTTACTATCGGTATGTTGAAATTTCCCTTGGCTTTGATGTATTTGTGTTGATGGGCCAGTGTGCCACTATTTCTCTCATTATTCTTTTGGTTGCTAGTGGGTTTCATGCTTGTTTCGAACACTCTTGGATGTATTTCTCATTGGTGAGCCTATTGTTGTTTGAAAGTCATAAGTGTTGTTTTGTGTTCATATTGCATTAGGTTTTGCCTTATGACTTGTTAGGTTTAGTGTGGTGGATTTTGATGCTATGTTTGGGATGGATTAGTTGTGTTGGTGTTGTGTCTCCTTGATGGTAGGGCCTATAGAGTCGTATTCTAATTCCCTATTAAATCCATCCTTGAGTAGGGACTAGTATGGTGGATGCAAAGAGGTAAGTCTGTTACTTGTCTTAAGGCATAATTGATCTCTAAGGGTTGCTCCATGTCCTTATTGCATAAGGTCTTGTCTTGTGATTTGTTTTTTGGTTGAACTTAGTATGTTGGATTGGAGATCTTGAGATGGTTCGGTTACTTGCATATTATGTGTCCTTTGATTGTAGAACCCGTAAAGTTATAATATGATGGCTAAGAATGGTCGATCTATTTGGTCAACTATAATGGGTTAGTTATTTCTCCAAGCTTGATCTCTGGTTCGGGTCTTGTTCCCAAGTGATGATGAGGGTAGATGATATCCCTAAGTGTCTTCCAGATTAGGAGTGAGCTTGTTGAGTATATTCGAGTTGTTTAGTTGACTTATGCACCAGTTATGTTTATGGGTTTCATGAATAAGGCTTTAGTCCCTACCTTGTTATGCTTGTGGTGGCCTCTAGTGATGAACTATAGGCTTATTTAGACCTTGTGAACCATTTGGGAGTAATGCTGCAAATCTTGGGGTAAGAAGAGTTGTATGCTAAGTATGTGAAGTGTGAAATGTGGTTAAAGGAGGTTATCTCCCTAGGTCGTGTAGCGTCGGAGGATGGTATTAAGATTGATCTTAAGGAGATGTATGTGAATAGGAATTGGCCTAGACCTTTGACTCCCTTGGGTATTAGGAGTTTCTCAGACTTAGCGGGTTACCACCGGAGGTTTGTGAATGGGTTGGTTATGTATTGTGGTGTTGCCCGAATTGGTTTGGGTTATGTGTTGATGTAAGATGGTTAGGTGGAAGTTTATGTTTTTAGATAATTTGAAATCCATGAGAAGGATTATCTTATCTATGACCTTGAGTTGGCTGCCAGGGCTTTCGCTTTGAAAATTTGACGTCATTGGTTGTATAGGGTACATGTTGGTGTGGTTACCGCTCACTAGAGTTTCTAATAGGTGTTCATTCAAAGGGATCTTATCTTAAGACAAAGGAGGTGGTTAGAACTTCTAAGGATTATGATATGAGTGTGCAATATCATCCTGGTAAGACCAATGTTGTGGCGAATGCTTTGAGAAGGGCGTCTATGGGTAGCCTTGTTCATGTTAATGGTGGTAACATGGAGGTGACTAGGTAGGTTCGCCGGTAGGCTAGATTTGGGGTTAGATTGAAAGAGGTTGAATGGTGGTGTTATTGTTGTTGATAGTTCTAAATCTTCTTTGGTTGAAGAGGCCTAGTTTAAGCAAGGCCTTGATTTCGCTTTATTAGCGTTGGAAGTTTTGGGTGAAAGGATGATAGAATGGAGGTTTTCTCCCAAGTGGGAGATGGTGCTCTTAGGTACCAAGGTAGGTTGGGTGTACCTTGTGTTGATGGCTTGATAGAAAAGATCCTTGATGAGGCCCATAACTCTTCTTAATCTATCCACCCCGGTTCTACTAAGATGTATAAAAACTTGAGGGATGTGTATTAGTGGGGTGGCATGAAGATGGACATTGCCAAATTTGTTTCCGTTGTCATAGTTGCCAACAAGTTAAATTCCAGCATCAACATGGCCTAACCCAAAACATAGAGATCCCTACTTGAAAGTGAGAGGTGATTAACGTGGATTTTGTGGTTGGATGGCCCGAGACTAGAAAGGGTTTTGATTCTTTTGGGGTGTGCTTGATAGGGTGACGAAACTGGTTCACATTTCTATCAATTAAGTCTACCTATGGAGTCGAAGAGTATGTTAAATTGTACGTTCATGAGTTGGTGGGATTACTTGAGGATATGCTTAGGGCTTTTGTAATGGAGTTCATGAATAGTTGGGACGATCATTTTCTATTGATTGAGTTGTGGCTTGTGAGTCTTTTTGCAGCACCCAAATCCTTCATCTCAATTTGACCCACCAACTATTTTCTATTGATTGAGTTGTGGCTTGTGAGTCTTTCATAGACTGTTAAGGAAGATTAGTGAGGTTACATACAAATGGGAATTGCCTTTGGATATAGTTATGGTCCATCCGGTTCTTTATGCTTCTAAGATGAGGGGATGTGTTGGTGACTCTAGTGCTACAGAACTCCTTGAAGTTGTGGGTTTATGATGGATGAGTTGACTTATGAGAAGGTCCGATGGAGAAGTTGTATGTATATGGGTGAAGGTTGATAGATAAGGATATGGTGTTCGTTAAGGTTCTTTGGAAGGTTCGTCTAGTCGAAAGTGTCTCTCGAGCAGCGGGTATGGAAAAGCAATACCCTCATCTCTTTCATTCTAATCAAGCTTATGAAAACACGCCAAGTCCTTTTAAGATTCCAAATCTTAAGTTCAACCCTCATGTCATTGCATATGTTCAAGTTTAAATTGATAAGTTCATGATGATTTTAAACTTATGGTGAGATTTTTGAAATGATGTTCAAGTGCTTTGTTGCATCTCTATGTGCGCTGAAATAGTCATGTTTGTGTCTCTCATATATATTTCTTTGACATTCGGGGACTAATGTTCCCAAGGGGGAGGTATTGAAACAACCTCAAAAATTGCCCAAAAATGTGCCTCGAAAGTGTCCGGAATCGTAAATTCCATATATCTCAAAATTCGTGTGTGATATAAAAATTTGGCTTCATATTCTTGTTCAGGGGTCAAATTTAAGGGGAAAAGGGTCTAACCTGAATTTTAGAGTAATCGTATCGAAATCTAAAAATTGCAAAATGCAATTTTCATAAGCAAATTCGCATCACCAGTACATGTGTTAAAAATGCCTAGTTTTTATTTTCGGTCCAAGACTTTTAAGTCTTGGGCATAAGTGTTCCCATACATAAAAATATATATACTTAGCCTTATTGCACCCTCATATCACCCAAAACATTCCCCAATATTCACTTAAACAATTAGTCTTATATTTCTCTCAAACTTCAAGTCTCAAACCATTACCCAGATCTCAAGATTCTCCTTCAAGCGTTAAGTCTCCATCTCCATTCTTCATCAATTTCATCTCCAAAGCTAAGGTATGTGGGTTCCTTTCACCCATGATATCTAAGCTTCCTCTTACTCTAATTTGCATGATTTAAAGTTGATTTATAATTGGGTTTGTCTTATTATGAAAATCACTGTACAGTATGTTGAAGCTCATGAAATTGTGATTATTTTGCTATGTTTTGAGTTATGAAACCAAGGTCTATTGTAAGATTTGATAAAGGGTTTAGATGTATGTTGCTTGAGGGTGTTGCAAAGTGTTGATTGATGGTTTTACAATGGATTGTCTTGCATAATTTCACTCTAAAATTGCATGGTTTTACACTAGCACTACACACACGCCAAGTGTTTGATAAAATGTCTGATCATGGTTTCTTGAAGAATTGAAGGCTCAATGCATGTCTTATGTTATGAATAATGTTATGATGATGAAAGAAAAGTATGTATATGATGTTATGATGATGATAAAAGGAAAGTATATGTATGGTATTTCTCTATATAGTGTTGAATTGACCATAGCCAATTGAGGGATATGCCTCAATCACCATGGGAGGTAGGGTGTGACCATTCTCTAACCTATCAACGGGTTTGTCCCTTGGCACCATGGGAGGTAGGGTGTGACCATCCTCTAACCTATCATGGGTTTTGTACCTTGGCACCATGGGAGGTAGGGTGTGACCATCCTCTAACCTATCGAGGGGTTTGTACCTCAGTCACCATGGGTGGCAGGATGCAACAATCCATCCTAGTATGGTCTATTTTCACAGTTGTATTATGATATATGAAGCATGCCTCTACTACAAGCATCACTCATGCATGTCATCTTATTATATGCTAGTTAATTATTTAAATTATGCATATTAAATATGTCACGTATCTCTTGTTGCATTGCAGCCTACATACTTACTACATTCAAACATACTAAAGCATACTCTTGCCAACATGATATCATCGTGTAGGAACCGGTGCACAAGTTGATCATTCTCTTCCATGTGGCTAGTTCGGTACTACTCAAGCTAGTTAGTAAGTCCTCCACTTTGGGGACTTTAGTCTAAGTTTCTCTTATTATGTATTGAGACACTCTTCTTTATCGTTTACTTAGCTATGAGGGTGAGCTTGGTTGCATTATCTTGGCCCTCACTCTTATCTATGTAATTAAGGTGTTGTTGGACTTACTATATATCTATGCTATGAGCTTTGTCATCTATCGACGCTTGTTGTTCATGATATAAAAGTGTTCCCTTAGCCCCGGTTGTCTCAATTTGCTAATTCTTGTTGTATTCTATTGCTTTTGCGCCCAAAGATGTGTAATGATATGCTACGAGGCTTGTTTGGGATTCCTTCAGTTCTCCATTCGCCGGTCACGTCTAGGGCCTACGCTTGGGTCGTGACACAATCATCATAAGTATGCACATTAACTTGAGGAACTTAAAGAAAAATAAAACACTTAATAGGGAATTCTATGGGTGAAAGGATATCTACAAATCAACTCATATACCTGGAGAACTAAGGAGAAATGGAATTGAAGCCTTTGGGAAAGAAACCTTGGTAACCCTAGCCTTGTCCTTGAGAGCTCTTGTCTTAGAAGTTTTTTTGGAATTGGGAGAATAAGAGAATGAGGGGTGTTTTTAGGGCTTGAAGACTAATATAGGTCTCCTTTCTCATCCCCAAAATGACGTAGTTTAGGGATTGAAAGGACAGAAATTAGAAAATTGTCCCTCATTAAAACTATTGAATTAGACCTACGATACCCTGATTATAGGTTGTAAGTTAATCGGTGGGCCATAAGTGCTCTCGTCTGATGACAAATCTGAAAATCGTGAAAACCACAAAGCATCTGTATTGGCCATAATACATCATACGGGTTGTGGTTGGACTCATAAAGTCCTACCACACTTAACCATTTTTTCCTCACTTCCTTGGACTTACCCATGAAAGGTTTCTATAGGCTGTAACCCATTCTGCGGCTGTCTAATGACTCGTATACCACTTTTTTGAAAACTCCAAATTTCATGTATAGGGTCCCACTCGCGAAACTATCTACGGGTCGTAAGGTATCTTACGGGTTGTCACTTGGACAGTGAGTTACCTCATACTTGTAAACTTTTTCCCTTCTTGAATTTTATATTTAAGAACTGAACCTATAGGTCATATGTCAACTTATAGGCCATAAGTGGTCTCGTAAACCTGACTCTAGGTTATCTTTTAGGCCAATCTTTCTGTACTCAAGGCTCCTAAACTAGGGTTATTACATATTTTTCATTTATTTCTTAAAAGAATAGCTCAATCCTATATGTTATCGATACGGTATCAGTGAATAATAGAGTATTACAGAGGATATCCTCTGTAATACTCTATTATTCACTGATACCGTATCGATAACATATAGGATTGAGCTATTCTTTTAAGAAATAAATGAAAAATATGTAATAAGCTCAATCTTATATGATACCAATATGGTATCAATATACCAATGGAGTATCATAGAGAATTGTTTTTGATAACAGTGATAGGTGTCACAACCTGGGCCTAGTGTCACAGACTTAGACTTTCACTAAGACTATCATACGACACTTGTAAACTTACTCATAAATCTTTCACAATCTTACAAGTATAAGTAAGTTAATTTATCTTGATCGGTAAGGTAACGATAGATATGAGAAGTCAAGAGAGCCTTTAGGAAGAAGACTTGTATTGCTTATGGATGATTGCTTTACTATTTCTGGATTGATGGCTACAAATGAATGACCCTCCTATTTTTACTACTCCTTAGGGGCCAAAGTATAAATCATAATTACTTCCTAAGTTCCTCTATATTTACAAATAAGTCCCTATATCTAGAATGTTCTACATTTGTAGAGTGTTCTAAGTCTTCCTATGACATGACTATATTCTTCTAGATTTTTCTAAGTGTTTACAAGATCTTCCTTTGACATTCTAGAGTCTTCCCTAAACCTTCTTTTGACTCTAGAATGTACTCCTTTTTATGGAAGACTGGCAGGTCGTGATGCTAGGATCTAATCATGACATAGTGAATAAGGAACTCGAAGGCACCTCACCTAAGCCTTTTTAGTAATCATTAAGCATTTTACAAGTATTGAACATAAATAAAAGTGGAAATAAATCGGGAAATGGGACTAAGGGAGAGTCAAATATGAAATCAACACAAGTCATATAAATCATTGTCATACAGGTCCAATCATACCTCTAGCTTAGGACTTGGCAAGGCTAAGACATGTTTCTAACTCACCTTCAAATAGAACTAGCAAAAGAAATACATTAAGATAGTCATAAAGTATTAATACATCAAGCTTGATAGAAATGAGGTGATGTCTCTGAACTAGAGGACTCACTAAAACTTGTCTTCTAATGTCTATAAGCTAGCCACGTATCGGTAAAGGAGGAGCACCGGTCCCTACATAGTAATTCATGTAGGCAAAATATGTGTTAGTACTATGAATTTACTAAGTATGTGGGGTGCAATGAAACAAGAGAATCATAATATCATAATGAATAATATGCATAACTGTAATAAAATAAATAAGCTCAAGAGATGATTAATGATCAATACATCACAAATAATGATGGAAATAACATAAGCATCTCAAATAATTATATACACACATATGTGGTAAGAGACCATAACAGACATCTAAGATTATATGAGCTACTACATGGAATCCAACACAACTAGTTACATTGGCTCGAAGAGACTACTTTCCAGGTAGAACTCTGTCAACTTATACATCCACATCTTTAACTTTAACTCTTGCAATTGTGGATCTACTAGTCTTAGCCTACAAGGACTCTTATGGTGCCAACATAATTTTAGGGAAGAGGTTGCTACTAGGATTTGCTAGTGTGGGTAATATTAATGCCCATTAGACCCAATCCCACCTCAAGCTGTCTCGATGCTAAGTCAAGTCCCAAGGAATATTTATAACTTAATCATATACTACACATTCTTAAACTTTGAAACATAATTTCATCATAATAAGAGTAGATTATTAAACTTTATGAATCCATTCAAGTGAGAATTGTCTTTATCACAAGAAGATTCATCTTTGGTGAGAATTATCTTTTCACCATATCTCATAGCATCATAAAAGGGCTTCATAAATGCTCTATTACTTTTATAACTTTCATTACATATAGTTGAAACCCTTATCTTTCATAGTCATACTTCATTAAAGAACAATCATAAACTTGGTAGTTTTAACACATGTAAGCTTTAAATTATGACATTCAAGAGGAGTATGCATAAACATAGTAAAACTCATCAATTTAAAATATTCTCAAAACAACCCACCATAGTCATTCAAAAGCCTTAGGTAAGGAAGCATGAAATTCATCTTATAAATCATTAACTTTCCTAACTCATCGTAATATTGTATCAATATACCATATATAAAAGTAAATACATCTTAATATCAACATTCAAATAAACCTCATCGAACTCATAGAAATTCATAACTTGAAAGCTAAGTAAAATTGGGAATGTACTTGACCTTTATGAGTCAAAGGAACCCACAAATCAAAAACCACATACCTCGATTAAAAGCCTAAGAGAAAATCTTGAGTTTAGGGAGGAGGACTTGAAATTCTAGTTTTTTTTACCTTCGATGAGTCTTGAAGAGTTGAGATCCTTAAGGGATTTGAGAGGAATAAGAGCTGGGAGTGAAATGAGAGGGAATGGGGTGATATAGGAAGAAATAGGTCTAAAACAATGTAGTATTGAACTTATGATGTAGGGAAAATTTGAATCTACCCTTCATTAAAAATTGTCAGGCTCATCTACGGACTCGATCTATGGGTCCTAGATACTTCTACGGGTTGTAGATCGGGACTTTGTCTTGTTAAAACTTTGAACTTCTAAAATATGTCTATGAACCTCATTTCACAAATCTCTTTCTATGGCTAATAGTTCAGACTATGGGCAGTAAACATCCTTTGTAAACCACCCTACACTTAGAATTCTTCATAGCTTAAAAACCTAATCTATGAGACCCTTTTCACAACTCATAAACTGGACTACAGTTCGTAGAGACATCCTCAACTTTTGAAACCTATTTTGACCCCCAGTATATGAACCAATGTCTATGACTTTTAAACCCTTTCACGAGTCATAAAACCCCTCCGTACGACCAACCTTTGGACTTTAAAATTACACCAAGTCTTTAACCTTTCTACCAGGCTTATCTATGACTCGTAACCCCTATCATCAGCCATAGATAGGCTTGTATTTCCTGCACCAGACCCAAATCCTACAGTTCTTTCCTAGTTTTGACCCTTTGGCATATAGGACCTTACAATATCTCTTTATCGAGAACATTTATCCTTGAATGTGCTAAACGCAAGCTTGAATGGAGTAAACAAATAACTACTAACCTAGCTAGGAATGCAAGACTAAAACTTAAACATCTTTTTATGAAAATTTCAAATTGATACATTGAATATCATTCAAATGCAGTCTCATAAACATGTAAGTATGCATAAATGACATGGAAACTAAAATGCTAGGATTTTGTCATAACCCAAGCTAGACCTTAGGTGTAACACAAGAAATGGGATCCCCAAGGGAACTCCAAACTAGCCTTAATCGGTTTAGACAAAGATCACAACAAAGGGAAGGATAAAAGCTAAGCCATTAGATGATAGAACACCACAACAGAGTAAAAGACAACTTAAGCAACATATATAGTGTCCAAGTCATACCTCTATATACTAGAACAAGTTGGTGCCATGACATGTTCTGGGCTCACCCTTAATGAAAATAAAGAACTAAAATCTCAAATAAACATAAGTTATAATATAGGCTAGATATAGTATGATCTTCACCCAAAAAAGAAGGACTCATAAATAGGCTACTAGTAATTAGCTCAACTAAGCACGGGGCAAATCCTATAAGTATAGCTCGTGGTTTTCTCCTCCCTTGAGCAAGGGTGTTTCCACCTAAAATAGCTTGTCTCGCTTTACTTTGCTGCTTTTACTATTCTAGGTATTTCTATTTCTATTCATTGTTGTGCTGACTAGGGACCTTGTCCCCTTGCACTCAATGGAAGCCTACATTTCCATCATGGTGGATTTTATGAATTTGAAACAAGGTGCTATGAGTATCAGGGAGTATGCCCTCAAGTTACAAAGATGTCTAAGTATTCTCCTTCTCTTATAGCTGATCCTAGAGCCTGTATGAACAAGTTCATTTTAGGTATGTACAATTTGGTTAAGATGGATCTTAAGATGGCAATGCTTATTAGTGAGATAGATATTTCATGACTTATGACTCATACAAAATAAATAGAGAGTGAGAAGCTCAGAAGGATAAGGATAAGGGAGTCCAAAAGGCTTGTTTTAATGGTGTTTTTTCTCATGCCAAGGTCGGTAGTGGACATTTCCAACAAGGCCAAGGGCCATCTAAAGACTTTAATCAAAGGTTTAAGGTACCTACTCCTATGGTACTCGATGATGTTGCTAAAGGTGGTGCTACTCCTCCTAGGTGTCCTAAGTATATGAGGAACCATATAGATGATTGTTTGATGGCCATTTCCAATAAGGCCAAAGGTCAGCCAAATGTGCTAATCAAAGGTTTAAGGTGCCTATCCCTAAGGTACAAGGTGATGTCGCTAAAGGTGGTGTTACTCCTTCTAGGTGCCCTAAAGTATGGGAGAAACCATAGAGGTGATTGCTTGAGAGGCATTAATTCTTGTTATGGTTGAGAAAAGATAAGGCACAAGATTTTTGAGTGTCCTAATGTTGCTTCTAAAAGAAAGAAAGGGCACCCCTAAGGTTAAGTGGCTCAAAAATGGCAAGTGCAATAAGATGTCCAAGCTCAATGAGGTGGTCCCGTGGCAACTAATTCTATGCTTTCCATTCTAGGAAAGAAGTTGAGGAGTCTCCTAACATGGTTACAGATAGATTAAGGCTCTTTGATTTTGATACATATACTTTATTAGTCCCCAATACAAATATATCTTTTGTTACTCCTTATCTTGCCATAAAGTTTGATGTGTCTCCCGAAATCTTGAAAGATTCATATTTGGTCTACACTCTGGATGGTGAGTCGATTGTAGCTAAGAAAGTCTATAGAAATTATTCTATTGTGGTATTGCATAAAGTATTTCCATATGATCTTGTTGAGTTTGGCATAACCGATTTTGATGTTATTCTTGGTATGGATTGGTTACATGCATCATATGCTTCTATTGATTGTAGATGTAATGACCTCAAAGGTCATTTTTGGCATCTTCAACAAAATTACCATTTTTTTCTTCCCCAAAGTTACTGTGGGTCATTTCTGGTTGAGTCTAAAAGTCAAATTTTGAAAACCTTGTAAAAAAGTTAGAGTTTTCCTAAAGAAAGAGTTTTAAAAGATATAAAGTTAGAAATGTCAAGTTTTGTGGTCATCTTGAGTTTCGAGTGTTGTAATCCAATTCTGTTAATTTCATCAACTCTGGAATGTTGAATCTAGTCTAGGAGAACCTGCAGAACTGAATTTGGAGTAAAAATAAAGATTTTGGACCCAAAGTAGCATTTTTAGTTCATTTGGGACCATAGTTTGACATTGGTCAACATTCAAAGTTCGAAAGCTCAAATCAAAATTCTGAATGGTGAAACTAACATTAGAAATGATTCTATTGCAAGTTTTAAAATTCCCGAGGTTATTTTGAGTAATTGAGTCCTAAACTAGTATAAATGATCGTTCTTGAGTTCCAGACCTAGGCAGTCTTGCATACAAATTTAGACGATTTCATTGAGTCTTGACAATCATTTATAATAGGGTTCCATGTTTGGTTTGTGTTCACAAAGTTCTGATTGAATCATGAGGTCCTTTCCATGATTTTTCTTGTGTTATATTGTTGGTTTCTGGTGCAATTGGGCTAATACTCCACGTTTGTATGGTCCCCTCCGCGAGTGCACCTTGACCTCCATGTTCGTGGAGCTAGGACCTGTATTAGTGAAGTATAGACTGCTACTACTCCACATTCGCGTATGGTGAGTCTGCGTTCGTGAAGTGTTGAGTCCTCTTGGGTCTTCGCATTTGCGGAGCACTTAAATTGCCTGAATAGTGAATCATTTTTAAATGATGGGTTTAGATTATTCACCGCTATTTTCAAAATTTTAAGCTTTGTTTTAGATAGGATCGTCAAGGTTTTTCAAGCCAAATCTCTTGGGTAAATACTTTCTAACCTATTTCTTCAATTTTCATTGATCAAATTGTGTTTTATACTTATAATTTGGGGGTTTTAGTTGTGGAGTTTAGGGATTTCTTGGACTCTAATTTTTAATACTAAATTGATGATACCTCATTTTAACTTCATTTTCGAAACAGTTTTCACCATTGAAGTCCTTATTACTTGAAAAACATTTTCATATTTTAGATTCTAACTACTTTTACTGACATGGGATTTTTGACCCTTTTGCCCTTTTCAGCTGAATTGATTGATTTTAGTGTCATTAGATTCGTTATATAATTATGATGCTATATTTGAATAGATTTTGGTCATTTGGAGTATTGTAGAAAGAGGAAAACATTTGATTTGACTTGATTCGAGACTTTTCTAAGGCAAGTGGACTCCTAACCTTTTGTTAAGTATGATTGAACCTTGTATGCTCCTATGTGCATGGAATTGAGTACTTTAGGATAGAATTGTATCCTCATAGGCTTTGACCATGAGATTTCAGATTAATTAATTATTCATATGTTGATATCGTGACTTCTGAATTAATTATGAATTTGTAATACATGTGATCTTGTGAATTATTTGATATTGATATAAAGATGGAACTTATATTGAGATGTGATTGAAATTAAGACCTTGATGATATTAAGACTGTGATGATATTGAAATTATTATATTATTACACCGTGATGAAATTGAAATAATGCACATTGCATTCCTATTATTTGTGCATTTGATAGTTGCGATCGATACGATTGAGAGATGAGTAAGGTAACATGTGAATTGGTGGCCAAAGTCTCTATCAGTTGATGCTTAGTCAAGGTTTCTGCCAGCGAGCCGAGGTAATATGACAGATGATTATTTTGTGGATGATTTCATTTCTGGTTAGATGAGCATTGACTGAGATCATTGTCAGCAATGTTAATGATAGATAGTCCTTGTGTAGCCCCCATAGGTTTCGGTCTGAGTTTATCAGTGGATATATATCGTAGGACAGATATGCATCACTATTATTTGACATTACATTGCATTCTTTGCATCTCATGGCATTCACTCTATCTCGATATTATTACATGTATCATTTATAATATTGGATATATATTGTACCATTTCTCTTATTTATCAGTTGGATATTCAGAGATATATGATGCTATAAGATGCGTTTACATTATGTTTGATGATTTATATATATCACATTATGCTGGGACTATTCTCAGTGCAGGTTTATAGTTTGGCAGTATGTGGTTGGGTGTTAAGGAGTACTTGTGTTCCTCATTACTTTATCATAGGTCTGTTCGATTTGTTGAGTACCTTATTGTTTAATGCTCACCCCTTGCTACATTTTTGTATGTTTTGAGCTCGGCCTCTCTTGCTAGATATTTTTCATTCCACGATTGAGCTTCTGGATCATTCTTGAGGTAGCTGCTTATATCTTCAACAGGCCTTCAAGGATTCGATTTTATGTTTCATTCTATTTGTGAACTGGACATTGAGGATTGAATTTTATTGATTATTCTATATTTAGAGGCTTGGGAGGATAGTAGCTTTTGATTTCCTATGCTTATCAATCTTTTTAGACTATTTTTATCTTCTATTTTTATTGTTATGTTCAGTTATTTAGATTTTGAGCTGACTCGCCTTGAAGAGTTAGGTGAGTGCCATCACACCTGATTTTCGAGTTGTAACAATTTGGTATCAGAGCCGAGGTTCATAGGTTTCATATGTGTACAAACCCAGTATAGAAGAGTCTTGAGGATCGGTATGGAGACGTCTGTTACTTATCTTTGAGGGGCTATAAAGACTGTTAGAAGGTTCTCTTTTGATTCTTTCTAATCAATTCGTGCATGAGTTTTGCTTAAGTGTTGAGTGGTCGTGTGTCCTTTTGACATATGGTGACACTAGAGCTACAACAGCTACCGGACGAGGGGAGGCAGCCCTTGAGACTGATATTAAGACCCCAGCTAAGGGTGAGGGCCGAGGCAAAGGTCGAGGTAGGGGCTGAGGCCGAGGAGCAGCACGGGTGAGAGATTATGAGTGGGGTATCTCCCAGGAGCCATCTATGGAGCCTAGAGAGGGGTAGGTTCCTCATGACTATGCTGCAACACCACTACTACAGGATACTCTTTTGAGAGTTTTGGGTGTGTTAGAGACTTTGGGGAAGGAAGTTAACCCAATTGATACACCGAGTACTTTCCGAACATGAGTTAGGATTCTACCGGTAGATCAGAAGCAAACCTCCGAGGCCCAGATATAGGTAGGACAACCACCCGCAACACCTATTATTGAGATCCCTCCAGCAGTTGCCTTTACTGATGATGAGCAGCGTAGATATGAGACGTTTAGAAAGATGGACCCATCTCAGTTTCAAGGTGGG
>DF357767.1:240775-251230 GCA_000787875.1 Solanum virginianum
CCATCTCAGTTTCAAGGTGGGAAGTCTAGGGGTGTGCATCAGTCGATTCGGTTTGATTTTATATATTATCGGATTGGTTAATCAATTTTTTATTTTTAAATATACGAAACTAATAATAAACTAATAAAATAATTTTTATCAATTTTTGATTTATCAATTTAAGTCCTCAATGATTCAGGCTACGGTTTACCCGTTAAAAATGATAATAAGAACTTGCATTAATAAAAGCAGATACAGTACGAATTATAAACTTGCAAAAGTTATAATTAGTTAGTTACAAACTAAAATACTAAAGTGGGTAACTAATCACTTAAGTATTGTAAAGATTAAAATAAGTAAAGTATTGTTATAGTGTCCTATTACTATTAAGTTACTAATATTTAATACTTACGAAGGGACATAATAGTAAATTATTATAATCTTATTGAGTTATCGGTTTACCCAATAACCCAATAGGAAAAACCGATATAGAACCAATGACCCAACAATATTTTTTCTTAAAACCATTAAAAATTCAACAATCTAATAACCCAATAACAATAAATCAATAACGTTTTTATCAGTTAGATTTATTGGTCGATTCAATTTTGCACACCTCAAGGGAAGACTAAGGATTCATGCAAGTATTTTACTATTTATCAGGAGCTACTTGATACCGTGGGGTAAGCAGAGACTTATGGCATGCAGTATGTTGCCCTCCAGCTCCTTGGACCAGCCAGGGAGTGGTAAAGGACTTATTCAGGATCCCTTCTGGTTGGGTCTACTTAGAAGACTTGAGAGACATTTTCTGTGCCTTCTATGATCCATTTCTTCCTTGGAGTGCTTGTGAGGAGAGTCATTTGAGGTTTGAGAGTTTGAGACAGGGCACTATGATGGTTTTTGAGTATGAGATTCATTTTAGTCAATCAGGTCGGCATGATACTGCTATACTTACTCTAGGGCAGAGAGAGTTCGTAGATTTGTGAGAGGGTTGGCTTATTCTATTAGACAGTCAGTATTTTGGGTGTCAAGAGATGGATCATATTTTCAGTCAGTTGTTAGTGCCACAAAAGAGGCGGATCTCATGTAGAGAGAGGAGCTTGGGGACCCTAAAAGGGTCTATACATAAGGATAATTCTCAGGTGCCTCATCAAGAGGCAGAGGTATGACTAGGGGAGGTGGTTCATTTCAGCACCATGAGGTTCATACAGTCTTACTAGCTTCATAGTATAATGACCAAGACCTAGGGCCTAGTCATCACATAACAAATGGAAAGCTCATAGGTACCTCATCTAAGTCATCTTCGCATATCATAGGTACTGACAAGAAGAAAAAGATAGAAAACTAAAGGAAATAGGGCTAAGGACCACAAGTTTAAACCATAATGAATTAAAAGAACTGGATACAACCATAGCATGTGTCCAATAATACCTCTAACATAAATTGGCGGGGGCGAAGACATGTTCAAGCTCACCCTCAAATACAATTATAGTAACAGAAATTATAAAACTGAAAAATAAAATGTCTTAATATATTAATCTAGAAAGAGAACTAGGATGTTGTCCCCGAACTACAGGAGTCACCAACTTTTGTCTTCAATGATCCCAAGCTAGCCACGTGGAGGATATCGAGGAGTGCTCGTCTCTACATGGTTAAATCATGTAGACATAGAGTATGTGTCAATACTTTAATGTACAGGTATATATGTATGCAATGCATGATATGGAAACAATGATAAGATGGTTCATACTAAGTCTCATGTGAAAATCATACATTTAGAAAGGCATTAGTAAGTCATAATCAAGTCAATATCATTAAAATATACAAAGGCAACTTTAGAAAGAACTTAGTAGGATGCATGAGTGAACATAGTCATGAATAAGGAAATCATATATATAAACTTGGAACATACATGAACTATAGCGATTTAAATCATATACCATAGAAGAAGCATCATTGAAGTATGAGGAGAACTCATATACGGGTGATCATTTAACACATTACTTTAACCATAAACAACAACAACAATATACCCAGTGAAATCCTACAAGTGGGGTCTGGGGAGGGTAGAATGTACGTAGACCTTACCACTACCTCATAGAAGTAGAGAGGTTATTTCCTGGGAACCCTCATCTCAAAACCCATAAGCCATAAGAACTAGATATGGCAAAAAGAAAAGGGAAGGGAACATAAAGAGCGACTAGTAATGAATAGCATATAGCAATATGTAAATATGATACAACTAACACATATAAGATAGATAATGAGAACACAGAAAAAGAGAACACGTCTTCCACCTAACCCATGCATCCACTAACCCTACCAATTAGCCTACTACTCTAATTCGCAACCTTCACTTCCTCCTATCTAGGGTCATGTCCTCTGTGAGATCAAGTTCTGCCATATCATGTCTAATTACCTCCCCCCGGTACTTCTTCGGTCTACCTCTACCCCTCTGTTTAGCTCCTAAAACTAACCTCTCGCACCTCCTAACAGCAGCATCGGTACTCCTTCGCTGCACATGTCTAAACTATCGCAGTCTTGCTTCCCTCATCTTATCGACCATCGGAGCCACCTCTAGCTTCTCTTGAATCATCTCATTCCTAACCTTGTCACTCTTAGTGTGACCACACATCCATTGCAATATCCTCATCTCTGTGACATGCATCTTCTGGGCATGTGCCTTTTGATTGGCCAACACTCTACCCCATATAGCAAAGATGGTCTAACCACCAATCTGTATAACTTACCTTTGAGTTTAGATGGTGCCTTTTTAATCACAGAGTACTCCAGATGCAAGCCTACATTTAGTCCATGCCGCTCCAGTACGATGTGTGTCATCATCATCGATATCGCTATTATTCTGGATGATGGACCCCAGATACTTAAAGTTATCCCTCTTGGGGATCGGTTGAGTGGCAAGCCTCATATCAAAGTTTGCTTCATCCCTCTCAACACTGAATTTGCACTCCAAGTATACAATTTTGGTCTTGCTCAATTTGAATCCTTTAGACTCCAAGGCGTGTCTCCAGGCCTCCAACCTATCATTAACTTTAGTCTGAGTCTCATCAATTGGTACTATGTCATCCGCAAATAGCATACACCAAGGTACCTCCTCCTGGATCAATCGCGTCAGCTCATCTATCACCAAGACAAACAAGAAAGGGCTCAATACAGATCCTTGATGGAGTCCCATCTCAATAGGAAAATACTCTAAGTCTCCTCCCACCGTTCTTACCTAAAGGCAAACAAGAAAGGGCTCAACATAGATCCTTGATGGAGTCCCATCTCAACAGGAAAATACTCTGAGGCTCCTCCCACCGTTCTTACCCAAGTTTTGGCTTGATCGTACATATCCTTAATCACCCTAATATATGCCATTGGGACACCTTTCATCTCTAGACACCTCTATAGGACATCTCTTGGGACTTTATCATATGCTTTCTCAAGATCAATGAATACCATATGAAGGTCCTTTTTACTTTCCCTATATTTCTCCACTAACCTCCGAACAAGATGAATTGCTTCAATAGTCGACCACCCCAACATGAATCCAAACTGATTCTCTGAGATAGATATTACTCTTCGCACCTTCATATCCACTACTCTCTCTCAAACCTTCATAGTGTGGCTTAGCAACTTGATACCCCTGTAATTGTTATAGTTTTGAATATCTCCCTTATTCTTGTATAATGGAACCATTGAACTCCTCCTCCATTCCTCAGGCATCTTGGCAGTCTTCATAATAGCATTGAACAGTCTAGTCAACCACTCTATGCCATCCTTGACCATGTTCTTCCAAAATTCTACCGAAATCTCATCGGGGCCGGTCGCTCTCCCCTTTTTCATCTACTAATAGCCTATCTTACCTCCTCAACTCTGAACTACCTGCAATAACCAAAATCATGATAGTTTTCAAAGTATGCCAACTTGCCCAGCTCAATATCTATATCTCCTTTTTCATTTAAGAGTTTATGAAAGTACGCTTGCCACCTCAATTTAATGGATTACTTTAACCATAGAACTTGAGATAATGCATATGAGAACTAAAGAACTTACCCTTACTTGAATGCATGATAAGGCATATCGCCTTAGATTAATGAGGAATCATATGTTGTCATATGCAATTTAAATAGTAATATCTTTATGTGAACAATGCATCTTTACATAAATGACTATTTTATTATAAAAGACACATTAGTAATCATAATGGAGATTTATACTTGAACACATAGTCATATATCTTTAGGAGAAGTACTATTTGGAAGTAACAAGAGACTATAACTTATGTGAGAAAAATCATTTGACATTATAAAATAATGAGTTATATAATCCTTGAATCATCTACCATAGTAGTAAACATCCTTGAATATAATAAGAAGGAGTCATCATAGATCATCATAAAAAGGACATCTATGGAGAGAACTTGAACATGTGTAGAGCAACCTTTAACCGACATAAACCATATGAGCTAAACCATGGAGTCCCTGATGCTTCCCCAACAGTGGAAGAAAAAGGGAGATCACTTGCCAAGGTGACCTCCTAAGATGCCTAAGTAGATCCACTAAAGCTAACTATTGAGCAAGCCTCTACTAATGGGTGGTCTAAAAATCAACTTCTACTAGCGAGTGACTCATATTCCCTAGGATGGCATATAGTTATGGGATAATAGGATTCTACTAACAGTCGCATGTCTCTTCTAATCGGGAGCTTCCGCATTCATCCCAAGGTCCACTCGGTGCTAAGTGAAACTCTCACGGAATAATCGTAAGAATGAATCATAAAGTTATTTAATATGGAGAGGGTATTCTACTAACACATCCCATAAGCATTTATAATATTAATCATCAAAGTATAGCTTTTAAATCTTGTTTATACTTCTACTAACGGCTATCATCATTCTCATAATCATAGTTAGATAAGAGAACTCACATTTCAATCATTTATTCATTCTTGACTTCAATACCATTCTAGGAGCATACCATATTATGGGATATTTCATGATGCCATGCAATAATACATGTAAATTAGCTTTAAGATCTTGAGACTTGAAGAAAATATGCATACTCATGTACATCCATGACAAACAACCTATACTTGAGGTAACCCATAAACTAATTCACAAATCCATTGCTTGAAATCAATAAGATGCATGAGCTAATACACCATGACAAATAACCATACTTGAGGTAACCCATAAATTAAGTCACAAACTCATTACTTGAAATCAATAAGATGCATGAGCCAATACACCAATCCATAATATTTATGTGATTTAGACTTGATTCATATATAGTATAACAAAGGAAGTATGAGTTTAAGTAAAATCAAACAACCCTTCATCAACTTCATGACCCAAACTCCCATAAGTAATGAAAAATCACAATTAGTCATAGAATCATGAAAATTACTAGCTATTCATGTAATGACCCGACCTAAGGGCCCAGTCACCAGTTGGCGAATGAGATACCCGAAGGCACCTCACCCAAGCCTTCTCAAGCATTTTAAGCATTCATAGACATTAAGTAAAACCTTTTTCGAAAAAGTAAGGAAAAAGTGACTAAGGGCCAATTTGACAAAAAGCAACATTAAAAATCAGTAGAAATAACTAACATTCATTCTTGTCCATGAGCATACCAACTAATTTACCTTAAACTCACTTATTATTCTCTTTATCTCTCTCCTTCTACTCCAACTCCTCATCCAACTTCTCATCTTTCTCCTTCATCAGCTAACCTCATCGGAGATGGCTTCACCAGCAAACAAAACAATGATAACAACCAAGCAACTAGAGGTGGCATCGAAACTGGGACTTACCGGTACCGGTCCAATTTCGTCCCAGTCCAATACCGATTCCGATGCCAGTCTGGTAAGATCCCAATAGGTACCGGGTTAGGGGTAGCGGGAGAGGTAACGGGACAGGAAGGGGTAATTTTACCGGTAATTATCGGTACCATTATACCGGTACCATTCCGCTAATTACCGGTTGAATTGAAAAAAATTAAAAATTTATGATTGGACTATTGGGTCCTGGGCCCACCCCAATGGTCATTAGTCTGTTTCCCTGACAAAAGAGCAGTTAGAAATAGCTAAATCACCCCCTCTCAATTTAATTTTTTTATTTTTTTAAAATTACTTTTCTGAATGTATTCCTATAAATACCTCCCCCCCCCCAAACATTTTTATATACAAATTACAAAATCTCTCTCAATCTTTCTCTCAATGCTCTCAATTCTCAAATATCTACTATCTACTATTGTAATTATACTATACTATAATTACAAATATTTATTATTTACTCTCTCAAGTCTTAGTTAGTAAGTTGTTAATATTAATTAGTTGATTAGATTATTGATTTTGGTGGGCTATTTGGAATTTGGAGCATATTTTGGTGGATTAATTTGGAGCATATTCAAGTTTCATCAACTTCAGCTTCTACGTTGTTTTTACACAAGCGTTCGGTACATTCATTCCAACTTATAAATTTCATCTTATTAGTTTTTATTCTTTAATCTTTACTAGTTGAATACTTGAATTATTTTATTCATAGTTTCATATTATCATTTTATTTAACATGGATTTTGGTAGAAAAGGAAAGGGAAAAAGTACTCTTTTTGGTGGAATTGCTAAAGCGTTAATCGATAAAAAAACAACAATTGGTAGTTCTTCTAGATCTACAAGACAACCGCCACTTGGAATTAATGCAGAAGAATTTACACATGTTGACGATACTTGTTTTAATATTAATTCTAATACCAAATTAGATCATGAATTTCTTGAACAAAGATTTGGTATTAATGAAGATTTACCGGAAGATGATTATGAGATTAATGAAGATGATGATATTTTCTATGATGACGAATCGCAACCCCCATATAATGCTACTACTCCTCCCCCCACCCCCGCTCCCACTCCCGCTCCCCCCGTACATCCATCAGCATCTAATAGGTCTAAAACGAAACATGTAAAAAAATTTGTTGTTTGGCAATTTTTAATACAAAGTGAAGATAAAACAAAGGCTATTTGTAATAAATGCAAACATGTTTTAAATCATAAAACTTCAGAAAAGGGGGCTGGGACAGGTCATTTAAGAAATCATTTGATGGATTGTTGTAAATTAGAATTTTTGCATGCTCAAGCCACTGCGGATGCGCAAAAAATATGAAACTCTCCTTCCTAAACAATCCGCAGGAGTAGGATGTTTAAATATAGTTCAGTCACAATTAAACCCTACTAATGTTTCTCGTCCTAGTACACATCGCCCTTATAATAAACAACGGGACCTAGAAGAACTTGCAAAAATGATTGTTGTTACTGATTTACTTTTTGATTTTGCAGAAAATTCAGATTTTATTCACTATATTCAAATTATTTATAACTCATTGTTTAATGATTTTACAAGAAATATAATTAAAAAGCTATTTTTGATTATCAAGCACGACATGTACAATATCTTCGTTGTTTATTTGCTTATAATACTTGTAGATTATCAGTTATTTCTGATATGGGTCGTAGTGTAATTCGTAATGATTGTTTGACAATTATCGGACATTGAATTGATGAAAATTGGGCTTTGCAAAAAAGAATTTTAGATTATAAAAGTTGTGAAATGCGTAAAATCGATTTTTATATTGCTCAAACAATTCTTGAGTTTTAGAATTTTATGACCTTTCTAGTAAAATATTTAGTGTAACCTTAGATAACGCTTCTAGCAATAAATGTGTTGTTGATTATTTAAAACATGTTCTTACTCCTATTTATGAAGATGACTTTCATATAAAATGTGTTGCATATATTTATAGAGACGGTGTTTCTTTATTTGAAAATGGTTGTAATAAAGTTGAAGTTGCATGCCATTTTATTTTAAATGTCAAGTAAAGGCTAGATGTAAAGAATTTGAAAATAGGTGTATTGAATGCAATTATAATACCTACTAGGCAAAATTCGTTATATGAAATGCTTAAAGTAGCTTATGACTATAGGAGACCCGTTCAAATGGTTTGGAATTCCCATAACGCTGATATGACTTACTGTATTGATGAAAATAATTGGAATGATATTAGAGAACTAATTGAATTTTTAAGAGTTTTTTATTTAGATATTGAACAAATTTCTGGTCTTTATTATCCTACTATTTCTTCTATTTTACTAAATATGTATGCTATTTCTACTAAATTTGCTCAGTTTAAAATAATTCAAAATTTAAAGAACCGGTTAAAAAATGATTGAAAATTTTTTAAAAAAATTTTATCCAATTCCTCAAATTTATTTAACTGCTTGTTTATTTAACTCAACTTACAAAGAAGTAGGTGCATCTAGAATGACGAATAGCATAAATACAAATTTAGAAATTGAAGACGATGAAGAAAATGAATCACATAATTTGGTTGTTGTTAAAAGTAACATTAGAACGGAGGCTAAGAAAGTATATGATTTATATGTTTCTACTGTATTAGAAAATGTACAATTTCAAGAACCAGAACCATCTAGTTGTGGATACAAGGATGACATTGATGACATTGTAGAATATAATCTTGGGCTTAGTACTAACGATAACAATAATTTTGATGAATATCTTAACCAGACTACAGAAAATATTAAAGATGCACAGAGGAAGCCGCATCTTTTGGAATGGTGGAAGAATCAGGGCAAATCGTTTCCAAGACTTCAGCGGGCAGTCCGTGATGTCCTAACTATTCAAGCATCGTCGGTGGCTTCGGAAGACGCTTTTAGCGCGCAAGATTCCAACTTGGAGACTATAGACATTCATTAGCATCAGATAGCTTGGAAATATTAGTTTTATTCAGAGATTAGATCAATGTGGAGCAGAGGAATTTAGGGCGTCCAGCTCTATCATCTCAATTTGAAGCCGAAATAGATAATATTTTATCGGAATCAAGTGAAGACGACATGGATTTTATGGAGGAACAAGCTCAAGAACCAATTCCAGATAATGTAACACTAGAAATGTTAGAACAACTTAGGCATGATTTTCAAAGTGGTATAAGATATTAGTATATTGTAATAAATAAGGCCTAATTAAAATAGAACCCTTCCTAGAAGCTGGCTGCATAAATTAGGTGTCTAATTGAAACTGAACTTTTTCTAGAAGGTGTCTACGTACATTAGGTTCTTTTCTAAAATTTGTACAATTTCTTTAGTAACATAATAAAAAAATTATAGGCTATTCGCCTTATTTTGTTTTTAACTATTATCTTGAATTTACAACTTTAAGTTTAGAATTTTTTTTAATATATATTAGTCCTCCTTATTTTTCAAATCTTTATTATGTATTAACTTTAAAATATAAAATCAAACATTCAAAAAACTTTAAAATTTAAATTTTATATTTAAAAATTTTGAAATTTAAACTTTTAAAGTCAAAAGTTTAAATTTTATATTTAAATTGAGAACTTAAAAATTTTGAAATTTAAACTTTGTAAACTCAAAAGTTTAAATTCTATATATAAGTTAAAGTTATAACTTTAAAACTTTTAAAAACTTTAAAAATTAAACTTCAAACTTTAAACTTTAAAAAGTTTATATAATGATAGCTTTTAAAGTTTAAACTTAAAAACTTAATTTTTGATTATGTATGTTAAAGGAATAAACTTTAAAACGTATAAAAATTTTAATCTGTAAAGTTTAAAGTTTAAACACTTTAAATGTCTATACTTGAGAATTGAGAATTTGAAATTGAACTTTCAAAAATAAAACTTTATGAATCGTTCAAAGGTCAAACAATTAATCAATTATTTTATTTTTTTAAAAAAGGTAAATTTTGAAATACCGGTCCAGTCCGGTTACTACCGGACCGGTAAGGTAAGGGGGAATTTTTTCTGTATTACCGGTACCAATCGTGTTCCGATTAAATTTCATTCACTTATTATTAGATATTAATTTTATTTTAAAATTTATAACTATTAGAACTAAAGAAGATTGTAGTTCCTATTTTGTTGCTTAAGTAGAAATAAAAACATAAAATCAATGTTGTTGTTAAATTTGAACAAAACTCCAATGGTGTTTGCTGCTTCATTGAGCTTCATGAAAATCAATATCTAGATCCAATTAGAAAATTTTATCTGGTGTTCAGATTGTTGACATCCAATTTTTACCCTTCACGATACAGATCAATCATTGAGCTTTTAATTTTTAACAATTTGAAATAATTTAGCTTTCGAAAATAAGAAATAAATAAATAAATAAAAATATTTTTCTCAAACAAATTTCATTTTATTTATTTATTTTAGGAGTTATTATTCTTAATTATTTCAGGTTGATAATATTAAAAGCTCTTTAATTAATTTGTATAATTCGTCGTGTAGTTAAATTAGTCAATCGAATTCAATTTGATTACCTTTAATTGGTCAAAATTGCAATCGAAGTGGCCAAATTTTAAATCAAAATACCCCTACCCCTTGAACCCATTTTCAATCCCTCTTTTGGACCTATTTTAATAAATTTTGGACCAAGATC
>DF357766.1:9566-29515 GCA_000787875.1 Solanum virginianum
CCAAACTGTTTTTTCCTGTATATCTGAAAACTAGTTATTTATAAAAAGAACATGAAAATATATGATTTATAAATAAAGCATATTATGATATTTCAATATCTTATTTATAATATTATTTGCTTGATTTGGTAAAATTATACAAAAATTAAATTTTTTGCAGCTTTCACAACTTATAAAATTTTTATGTTTATGAGAAAAACAACAACATACCTGCTGGAATTTTACAAGTGGGATTTGAGAAGGGTAGAGTGTACGCAGACTTTACCAAACACCCTACCCTGCTATATTCCATAACTAGATAACTACCTAACCCTATCACCAATTAGTCTACTACTCTAACTCGCGACCTCCATTTTTTTTGTCTAGGGTTATGTCCTCGATGAGGTTAAGTTCCGTCATATCATGTCGTCTCATTTTATATCTAACTTTCTAATTTGACATTTAAAAAAAAAGAATGACTAAAATTTTTATTCTAATTTAGTAAGATATTTTGAGAGGAAGTATAACAAAAATCTAAATTGCATATCCAAATTAAAATTTCAATTTTTAAATCAATCCAAATTAAGAAGAAAATCATCAATATTCGAATCTGGACAATTACAAGATCAACTAATCCTCAAAAATTACCTAGTACAAATATAAACACCAAGAACAATAAGAAATGTTCCAAACAGAGTACGACGAACACGAATTTCCTCACCAAGAATCAATCCGAAAACAGCAGTAGCAGCAAAAGTTGTGGCATTAGTAACAGGAACAGCTACTGAAATTGGTGTATCGCTAAGAATGGCGAAAAAAGTAGCTGATGCTGACAAATTTAGAAGAAATGGCAATGTATATTGCCATATTAAAACAAGTTTGAACCAATTCTTGAGAGTTGTCCTAACCGGGTGTCGCTCTGCGTTTGGTTGTCGTAACGATTTGATGTTTTCATCCCATTTGATTGTCCCTTTTCGCATCAACGCATTTGTGGCTCCCCAAACAAGTCCTACTGTCACCATCTTCTCCACTTCTCCTATCATCTTCGTTCTGTTTAAATGGATCTCAGATCTGGAAACAAATCCACTCAAACAAGCTCTATTTTCGATTATTTCTTTGAAACATCAGATTTCAAACACACAAAATGAAACACAACCCTAAAGTGGACCGGTAAAGGCGAAAGGGATCTTGCAAGGTGTCAGCAATTCATTAGTCAATTTCTTTTCATTTTGCAATTCAATAAAGTAAATAAAAATAGGATTAGTTTTAAATATATGCGATAAATTAATTAATTTACAATAAATATACAATATAACTTATCAAAAGTCATATAAAATATATATTTACTATATAATATAGATTACTTATACATGAATTATATGCTGAATATATGCTATGATATACTCAAAAATTGAATATAACTTGATTATACATGAAATATAAATTGACTATACATACCTATACCGTGAATGACATTTTTTTGGCAGTTTGGTCAAATGGCTACGTACTACTGCCTACTTTTCCGTGACTCCCTTTCCTTTTTGGTCCGTTCCAAAAAAATGTCAGCTTACTCAAATTGAAAATAATTTATCTTTTAAAATTTGTTTTTATCCTAATTCTCAGTCACACAAATATTTAAGAATAATTTTAGACCACAAGTATAAAAAAATTTAATTTTTCTGTAAATATCATATAAAATACAACAGATGAAATATAGTTATCTATAAAATATCAACACAACATAATTGAAATCTCATAAGGGTCCGAAAAAGAAAAGACTTATGTCAAATGTACTTAATTGTTGTTTA
This sequence comes from Solanum virginianum, assembly GCA_000787875.1. Taxonomy (NCBI): domain Eukaryota; kingdom Viridiplantae; phylum Streptophyta; class Magnoliopsida; order Solanales; family Solanaceae; genus Solanum; species Solanum virginianum. Next base: position 11,354 of record DF357766.1, read on the forward strand.
ATTTTTGTGATTTTGCATATGTCATGTAAAAAATTATACAAAAAAAAAAAGAAAACTTTTAAAATAAATTAAAAATAAAATAGCGCAAACAAATTGAAGCAACTTTTTTGTCAACTTGGTTTGCTAAGTGCAGAAAAAATATTTCTTAAGTGGACGAATTGGATCAAGATCTGGATAATTCTAAATTGAATCACAATAAAATGGTCCAAAGTACAAAATGTGCCATTCAATTAAGAGGATGAATATAACTGTTAAAACTAGACATAAACCCTTTAAACACTTGAGATGTGATTCACTTCTAGGAATCCATCCATAAACCTAGACCGCGGTAACCTTAGTAACCAAAGCGTCACAAAACATCATACATCTAAAAATTCATCTAGAAAACTAGTTTGGATTACTGCACAGACCTCAAACAAACATCAAATAGGAGGTGAGAAAGATCAATAGGAACTTCGTTAAAGACGCGTAGTCCTTAAGGTCTAGTAAACCACATTCAAATTTCACTCTACGCTGGAAGAGATACATTTATCTCAGCAGGCTTATTCCTAGAATCAGAAGCTGACCAATTTTCTACGCGGAAAGAAGAGGAAGTTGGCGTCGTTTGTTTTACTGAGGATTGATAAGGGTCTTCCGTCTCAGGTAGAGGAACAGCAGCAATAATGGGATCCGGTTTGTTTTTCTTGGTTCTCTGCTCATGTTGATCTCCAGCAAGAAAGCTGCCTATAACAATCTGATTAACAGTAACAACGATGAAAGACATAATGTCATCATTCGAACGACTAATAATTGGTTGTAACTCCAAGAAATAAGTGCAAGTTCATGAATAAACAAGCCTGCTATGTTTAGGCAGAAGCGGTACCTGCACTGGACTGGCAGCTACTAATAGACCGGCTACTCCACCCCCAACGACACGTCCATCAGGGCTTGCTAGAGATACACTCATTCCACCAGATCTGTTTCTCATTCCTCCAGTTTCTGATGGCATAAATGATCCGGTCAAAGACAGTATCTCAAACCGGCCCTAAAGGAACAATGAAAGGGGAATGTTATATACAAATGTCTATAGATAACAATATATGCATACAAAGAATGCAAAACATCAACTAAAGTCTTCAGCTTCTGACGTCAAAATACGAATTTGTGCCATCAAGAATTCATGTTTCATCGACATTCCTAATCACTAACATAAGGGTATCAAGAAGGTGGTATGCCACAGTTGTACATGAATCAAGAAAAGACATGCCAACAGTACAGAGGCAGGAAGAATCCAAACCTATAAAAAGTTAAGTTGCAAGGCACCTTCCCTGAAAAAAGCACAAATCAGATAGAAGGCCTTAGTTTGATTGTTCATTTGATCTGTCTTCTGCATAGACTATTCTGACTGATTTTTATCACCAAGCCATTCATTCAAAGTCTAGTAGAGCGTAGACTGCTAAATAATTCGGGTCAAGAAATTTAATTCCGTGCCCCTCACCAAAAACAAGATGTTCGAAGAGTAATTGGATAACAGTTGATGGCGCTATTTGTTCAAAAGATGTGTCACAATGCTGCAATCTTTCGATACACTAACAAACATAGGTGGACTTACTCCTATGAGTTAACACTACTCGAGAAAACTAATGAACTTATCCTCCGATTTGAGGCTGGCATCGCACCATTATGAAGGTACGAGCAACTCTCTTATTTCCAACCCTTTTTCTTCTGGAAAATTTTGAGGATGATGGAAAATGATTAAGAAATGAAGAAATGCAATAAATTATACTCATTTACACTATATTAACTTCTCCTCCATTGATCAGGAGTTTACATCTTAACTGTAAGCAGTGGTTAGTTACATCTGAGGGAACACTGACACATGTAAATTTGGAAGTGTATGCCAAATTTTTTTCTACTTCTCGGTTAGATAAAAAGCAAAGAGTATGACATCTATTTGACTATAAAAATAGGTAGTAGCTAAAGTTATCAGAAGGAAATAGTAATATAAATATAGAAGCAATGATCAAAAGCTTAGAGCACTTCAAATATGACATCAAACAACATGAGTAAGAACTATGCAGCACCTCATACGTCAATGTGCCACCAGAGGAGTCTGGTTGACGAAGGGTAACACTTGAAACTACACCATTTGCTGAAAGAATGCATATAGCTCGAGGCCCTTGTTGAGAGAATGATATAACCTTCATGGTGACATCCTAAACGAAGATTGGAAAAGTAATTAGCAATGCACAATATGAAACAGTCATTTAAACATGCTTATGTTTGCCAAGAAAATATACTGCCAATTTATGAAATTTACTACACTCAGATATCCACTTCGTGAAATTTCAGTGTTGTAGCTGTTGTAATTGTAAAATGTTTGCATCATTATAAAACGAAACTTCCATATGTAAAGCTAAGATTCACCTCTCCCGTATTTACAGTAATAATATGAGGCGTAAAATTAGCACCAACAGAGCATGAAACCCATTCACCTACAGATAGAAAATTAAAGTATTAGTAAAATCTGACAGAAACCATAACATAAACCATGCAACTACAAAACATATTTTATGTACAGTGGGTAAACAAAAGTGGTTTTGGATTTTTAATGACATGTTGTTTGACAAGTCACAAATAACTAATGATTATTAGAAAAGACAACAAAAGCACTGCTCAATTGACACCCCTTCATTGGAAAACTACACTGTTTAGCTAGGCTAAAATTTTAGCTTTATGTATAAATACTACTCCCTTCGTCCATCTTTACTTGTCCCTTATTGACTTGGCACATGGTTTAAGTAGTAAATGATAGAGAAAATTTTACCAAATCACCCTTTGAATATAATAAATATTACGTCTTGAAAAATACAATAGGAAAATGAGTATAATTAATTATAAGGGTTAATTAGGAACAAAGTGTAAAATTATCTCTTAATTTCATAAATTGAACAAGTATTGTTGGATATTCCAAAATAATATATTGGACAAGTAAAGATGGACGGAGGGACGAAGGGAGTATATATTGATTCCCCTTATTTTTTCCGTGTGTAGTTTTTTATATTTTGACACCCCTCAATAAAATTTCTCGTTTCACCAAAGTAAAAAGTTTCTCCAAAGCCCAGCTCCTCCAAAAGAAAAAGGAAAACATGAAGTAGACAATCCTCAGTTAATTGTGTTGTGAAGCTCATAAGGACACACCTCAAAGAAACCTCGGGTATGATCACCCGAAGGTGTTGAAGAGAAGATTGTTTCAAAATGCTGTTTTCCCTCCCGTGGCATCCGTTAGCACATAACGGAACCCCCACCCACCCACCCCCAGAGTAAAATGAGGGACAAACCACTTCAATGCATATATACAGCCAGACCCAAAGGACAAAAGATAACAGAAAACAGTGTCATCATTGGGAATAAAAGTAGCTCAACAATTAGGTAAGGTCAAAGATGCTATTAACATAACTCCTTTCCTAATATTCCTACAGTAGCAGCAGGTCTTAAGAATCCAAATTCACACTACCATTTCCTTATTAAGCACGAGGGTTCCCAAAAAACAGCCTATCTACCTCCATGAGGTAGTGGTAAGATCTGCGTATATTCTACCCTCCCCAGACCCCACTTGTGGAATTCCAGTGGCTATGTTGTTGTATTTCCTTATTAAGCAGTAGATTATAACTTGAAATCCAGGAAAACAATTTCCTCAGTCAAACTACTCTCATAAAAAGTCCCACAATGATGACATATATACAAGTTTTATAAGATTCTTCCATTCCAGACCAACCAAAAAGCACCACCTCACACTCAGAACTGCCCATTGGCATCAAAGACCATACTAAAAGCATCTTATTCACAATAGACCCCACCTCTACATATACCCAACATTATTTTCCATAACTTCACAAAATCACACTTTTCTTTCATTATAAAAGCCAGCTATTTCATTAGATACATGTTACCTCCCACCAGTTCAAGACTCGAATAAACTTGCATAATTACACTTGTTATATGGTTAAAATCATTATCTTTATGTATATATAACCAATGATAAACCATTGTCACGTCCTCGAATGTTTGATTTTCATATTTTGAACTCCGTTAAGAGAAAATTCTGGCTACGCCACTGCTCCTGAGCTGATCTCTCACTATTGTCATCTCACTTCATTTACAGGCTTAATATCCAAACATAAAAAGTAATTAACTCAACTAAGCAAACAGATCTATAGAACAAGACATTTAATTAATCAACTTGCGTGTGAAAAAAGACTATAGAACTTTGAACTTCCACAAAGTTGTTATCTTTACCTGGAGACTCTAAATCAACTTTAAGTTGATGATGGGTTTTACTAACCAACCCAACTGGCCGGATTTTCCCCCTTTTCTCCGACGACGAAAAATCAATCACCGGCGACGGTGCAGATGATGAAATTGGCTTTGGAGAAAGAACATTTATAGACCCATCTGGTGCATACTTTCTTGGTCTTCCTCTCTTCTTCTTCACAGTCAGAGCTGATCTTCTTCACAGTCAGAGCTGATAATCCGGCGCCAGCGCCGGCGCCGGCCATTGCCGGCGTTGTTGAAACAACAACAGCCTGGGATGTCACTGTTTGTGTTGTCGGATTCTCAGTGGTCCTTGCTGCCACATGGTAATCTGATGGAGCATCTGATCCCACCACTGTAACTCCACTGTTACTCCCCTCCATAAACAAAAAAAAAAAAAAACAGAAAAATTCCCTCTTCTTTTCTTCAAAACCCCATAAATTTCCTTCAATAAAGAACCCCAGAAATTTTTTTAAGCGTAATTAGTGCTAATTTTGCAGTCTTACAGAGCTTAGCAGAAAAACAGAGCAAAGAAGAAAACAAGAAAGTAAAGTAGAATGAAGATGGGAAATGATCAGAATTTTTTGCTGAAAATTTTAAGATTGTTTTCAGAATTAAAGACTGAAATTTGGTGAAAAGATTGAATTTTTAAGCTAATGAGATTCTTGAGAAAATAAGAAATATGGAGTTTTTGATAAGTTAAATAAAATAAAAACTAATTTTGGGTTTGCTAACTTTCCTCAGTATGTCCGAATCGTAATTAAAGGAAAATAATAATGATGAAAAAGTTAATTAATTAATATTTCATTGAATAATTAAATATAGTTGAGGATGGAAAATTATGTATTTTGTTTAAGAAAATGATTTGGAATCCGGTTTGGGAAAAGAAAAATTCAAAAAAAATAAAAATAAAAAAATTAGTGGTTGGAAAAAGTGAAATTAGGTTACAAAGCATGAAGACAACCATTACTTTTTTTTTTTTGTTGCAGAAAATAATAAACAAAAGTATATAATTTTAAAATATATGTGACATAAACATTGAGTACATCTGTATTTATTATTATCAATCTTATCAGTGATTAATAAATATAGACAAAATAGTACGAAAAGGAAAAAAAGGGAAAAAAAAGAAAATAAAATAAGAGAAAACGTAATTTGCCTTTACTTTATTGTTTAATTTTTAAAAGAACATTTTTTACTAATTTTGTTAAAACTGTGATAAATTATATTTTTAGAAATTATAATTGAAAAAAATATTTGACATCTAAATTGTACTCCACAATGTCATATAAAATGAGATGAGTAAATTTATTTTTTCACTTTTCTTATATTTTTTCATGTTTATTTTATTTTTCCTCTTATAGAATTCTTTACAATGAAGTTAGGAGTACAGTAATATGGGCATATCTTTAAAGTGAAAAATTAGTGTTTAGCATTATCACCCAATGGATATGACTTTTAAGCAAAGCAATTCTCCTTGGCTTATAACAATAATAATAATAATAATAATAATAATAATAATAATAATAATAATAAATAAATAAATAAATTGTTTGCTTAATAAAACCTTTTTTCCTTCTATCCAATGGGCATATGTAAACCTTTTTTCTCCTTTTGTGTTAAGCATGTCTTCTTTATTGCTTGATATCTTTGTCATATTTAATTTTAATATAATTTACTTAAACTAAGGATATATCACAAATAATTTTTCTATCGTTTATTGAAAACACATTTAAATTTGATACAAATTATCAGTTTCGTCTCTGAACTATTGACATTTTTAAAACTATCCTTATGTTTAACTAACTGAACTTAAATATACTCTCGATCTTGTGACATACGTAAAATATACCCCTAAATTCTCGTCAAGTTTAGGGGTGTTTTCAACCATTCTCTCAACTTTTCATAAGATTCTCATGCTTCTACAAGAATTTGAGACCACTTGCTATGTCATGTGACAGATCAGGGTAAATCGGAGATATATATTTAAGTTCAGTTAGTCAAGTAAAATAATATTTTTAAAACTGTCAATAATTTAGAGATAAAACTAATAATTTACGTAAATTCAGATATTTTTAATAGTTCTCTCTAATATAAAAGTATGTATACATCAATTTCTCATATTGTACTTATAAGACTATAGAGAATATGTTGGTGTTGTTTAATCACATATTTCCGGATTGTAAGTAAATTATGGAACTGGACATAAATTCGTTGTAGCTTAATTTTTCTATATTAGTATTAATTAATTAATTAATGTAACCATCCAACAATTAGTACTAATAAATAGTATTAATAACTTGGGGGAAAATATAATTTCATGTTTGGCAGTGTTTAAAAATGAAAATAGTTTATTCCCATTGTTTAAAAGGAAAAACTTTTTAATTTACCTTCTGTCTAATCATATATAAAAAAAAGACATGGTTTCTCCATTGCAAAATATATTCATCGTGATTTTTTAAAAATAGATACCTCAAATTATATTTTGTGTATCGATTACTTTTTCTCATTTTATAATTAGTACGTCAGTAATTGGTTTTGAATACCATAAACACATCAGCACTGATAAATAAACATAGTAATATTTAAAGTTAGATTATATCTTAAGATATAATAAACAAACAACAATGATAACCAATTCAGTGAAATTTCATTGGTAGGGTTTGGGGAAAGTAAAATATACGCAGACCTTACCATTACTTAATAGAGATAGAGAGATTGTTTCTGAAAGACTTTCATCTCAAAAAAATAATCCCCGAAAGCAAAAAATACTAGATATGAAACGACTAGAGTTTCAACAAATGAAAATTTATAAAGATAATAAAAGTATAAAATAAATGACTAACAATAATAACACAATATATAAGATATAATAAAAATAAAATAATTTAAAATTTTTTAATTAAAGTATTTTTAAAAATATATAATAAATAATTTAAGACGGACTAAATAGCTTAAGAACACATTCATGTCTAATGAGAGATCCAAACTATAATATATCAGACTTATGAATTCCATCATTTTCGTCATATTTTATCAATAATAATAAATATATTGTGGGAGTTGTTGGAGGGCTAAAATAATAATAATTAAGAAACAGGCATTTTTAAATTTATGGTGTAAAATATTACTATTAGTATAATTTAAATATTTATAGTGGAAGCACAAGGATGCCAAATTGCCAAGTGGTAATCAAAGTAATAATTAAATGTTTAATTAATAATTTCTTTCTTAAAAAAAAGTAGGGGGTTATAATCAAAGTTATCAGAATATTTTTGTATTTATATATTTTCTTCCACTTGCAACCATGATGTGGAATTTGAAGAAACTTCAAGCCAGGTTCAATAATCAAAATAATAATAATAAATTAATATATAAGAAAAAGGACAAGAAATTAAAATATGGGCCATTACACCTGTAAATGTACAAAAATATTTTTTTAAAAAAATATTTTACATCCACTCACCAGAAAATATTATTAAACAAATGCCTGACAATTTTGAAAGAAATTTTCTTTATTATCTAAAAGCTAATTATTGAATACAAAATTTCTCCCCCTAAAATAAAGGCCTTATTATTACATATTTACTTCTTTTTTTTCCTCTTGGTCAACTTTTTGTGGTCCCATAATGGCCAAATTTCTCCCTTAAAAAAGGTTTCGTCCATATATATTTTAAAATTAGTGTTAATGTAATAAAATTAATCAGTATATTATGTTTTTAAAATTAAAAATGAAAATGTTTTGTTAACTGTTTTTAAGAAACGAAAATGGTAAAAGGTTTATGTTGGTTTTGATGGAAGGCGTTAATGATTTTGAATATTGGCGAAAGAAGAAATATTGATACGGTGAGTTGGCTGGCCATATTAATTAAAAAGAGTTAAAAATAGGAAAAAATACACAAAATAGATTTAATTTAAAATTATTTATCCTTGATAGATTTAATCTAAACTATTTACCTTTTAACGGACCCATTAATCAATTTATTTACCTTTCTACCCATTTATCTTTTTTTATTTTGCGTGCTGACGTCAGCAATATACTGTATAATATACTCTAGCAGTATGTATATATATCATAACAGTATCATATAGAATAAGCTCAGTCCTTTGTGATACTTTGACGGTATATAGATACTCAATTGGTATATAGATTTTTTGTAAAAAAAAATTAATAAAAAAATTATTAAACACTAAATTAGTAGAAAATATATTCGTTATATACTATGTTTGGTATATTTATATCATATCGGTATCATATAGGATTGAGCTTAATCATCTGTGATACCCTGTTGGTATATGTATACCCTATTGGTATATCATATAAGCAGGCGCTGACGTTAACATGACATCAGTGTGCGAATTCTAATATTAGGGGGCAAAATTTTAATAGTATGAGGGTACAAAATGTAAAATGGTATATGAATGTAAATAATTTGATTTAAAGGGGTACAAACTTAATTTTCTCTTAAAAATATATGTGAATTTGGCGTAACTTATTGACTTCATTTTCAAATTATTACGGTCATAAAAGCATTTTTTTACATATATAAATAAACTAAAATACACTCACGATTTAATACAAGTGTTAGAAATATTTCTTTAACTTTGCAAGAATTTAGAGGTGTATTTCACTCATGTTGCAGGATTGATGTATTTAAATTTCGTTTGTCAAGTACAGGTGTATTCTTAAGATTATTAAAAAGCCAAATATAATAATTAATGTCAAATTTAGGGATGTTTTTAATGTTTCTCTCTAGTTAAAATAAATAGAATAGATGAGCCCTTTTATAACTTTTAGAAACATGTATGAACTGATATTATGATATTGAGGATATTCTCTCATATAATAAGCCGCTAACTTGAGCAGCTTAGAGTCATCGTATCTACTCCAAGTGTCTGCTTCAAGCAGGCAAATGACTATTAAGCTGCTTGGCTTGGTGGTTCAAGCCTAACATCTTAAATCCAACGTTTCAAGATCGAACCTCAACAATATCAATATTTTTACGTCATTGTGTCTACTTAATTTTGTGGAGGCTATTGAAGTGTCTACTTAAATTTACTATGTCATTTATATTAGTTACTATTTAAATTATTATTTAGAGTTAGTGTTTCAGCTGCCTGCGGCTTGAAGCAGACAAGTGTGACTACACGCCTCAACAACGCTAATATTTTTACGTTATTTTTATTAACTATTATTTAATTATTTCTTCATCAACTTTAACTATGAAATTACTTTTATATTATCTACTTCAACTATGAAATTATAATAACATGTCTACTTAATTTTGTGATGGCTATTAATGTCTCTACTTAATTTTATTATGTCATTTTTATTAATTAGTATTAATAAAAAAAATAACATCTATTCTTCAGAAACTAGTATATTAATAAAAAAAAAAACAAAATTTACTTAATTTCTTTTCCAACAAAGAGATGAATGGCTTTTTCAATTTGGCGAAATGAAATTGGCATGTATCAATTTGGACTAGATTAATAAGCTTCTAATTACAAACAAACACTATTTTTGCAGAATAATATATTTTATGACAATATTATTTAAAATTGTGGAGGGGAAATATGACAATATTATTATTAGTCTTCTAAGGCAGGTGTTCGATGAAATGACTGTTTCTTGAAATGGATATGTGAAAGTGGGTGAAGTAGCTGTTGCACAGCAGTTGTTTGATGAAATGTCTCAGAGGAATTTAGGCGGGTGGAATGTTATGATGACTGGGTATTTGAATTCTCATAACCCTGGGAAATGCCTCAAGTTGTTCCGAGAAATGACACAGCGGGAATTGAATGGTAATGATGCAACTTTAGTCATTGTTCTTACTGCTTGTGCTCCGTCAGCTCGAATGAATGAAGGAAAATCTTTTCATGGGTCTCTTATTAAGGTATATAAATATTTGAATTCAATTATCAGTATGACTTTGATGCATACATATAGTAGATATGGAAGAGCAGAAATTGCGCGTCTAATTTTTGATAGATGTCGGTCAAGAATATAGTGTGCTAGAATCCAATGATTTTGGCGTATTGCATTCATGGGAACCCAATAGATAAGCTTAATCTGTATGCAGAGTTGATGAGTAGTAGCTTAGAAGATACAGTAGTAAATCGTGTTAAGAACATGAAGCAATGTGAAGGGGATCGTGTGTTTCCCGATGAAATCACTTCTGTTGGTGTCTTATGTGCTTGTGCCCGTGAGGGACTGGTAACGGAAGCAAGAACATACTTCAGCGATATGATTGATTTGTTTGGTGTAAAACCCAATTTCGCATATTATTGCCGGATGGCTAGTCTTCTAGCATATGTTGGTCTAATGCAAGAGGCAGTAAATATACTAAAGATCATTCAGATAGAGAGCAATTTGCCACTGACATCCTCGTTTTGGTCTGAATTGCTTGGCTTAGCTCGTTTTAGAGAGGATGTAATGGTAAGCGCACAAATTGCAAGTTAATTAAACAAGACCACGAGAGGCGAGAACTTTTGGTATTATTTATTGCTGATCAACATCTATGCTGCGGCCGGTCGTTGGGATGAAGTTAGCTCAAATAAAGGAGAGGATGAAGAAGAGAGGGATGGAAAGACTAAAGAGTGCCAGGTTGCAGTTTAAAGGACTTGAAAGAACTAGTTCACAATATGATAGCAGCATAAATTGCAGGTATCTTTGTGTGATTATAGTTAGAGACATCTTTTGTATACTAACAGATGGAGAGATTCCCACCATGATTTTACTGAATAGCACAATGCAGTAGTACAGTTGGCTTTTTGGTTTATTATCATTTTGCCACTGGTATTATCGCTCTAATTACTTTTATTAACATATCGAGGAAGGTATTTTAAGAATCGTATGACACTGACCAGTGACCACTGTTGGTCATCTGATCTTATAGGTATCACAGATGTTGTCCTTTTTGTTTTCGAACTGTTAGTTTATAGAGCATTAGATCTTTCAGGGGCAAGGTGCAGCTTATGTAAGTGATGAATTGCAAGGTGCAACATTTCCATCAATTCAACTGTTAATTTAAAGAGTATTGGATCTTTCAGGGGCTGTGGATCTTTACTGTGGGAACAGATGTAATTTGTCGTTATACATGAGCATAAAACAAAGAGGTAGACCTTACAACTGTTAACGGAGGCCTGAAATTTCGTGAAAGCCTATTCCAATATTTGAGTGTGTTTTCTAGGAGGAGGAACAACGATGTCCTGAAAAATCAGCCCATTAAAGTAAATCAAATAACAAATTGTAGATGAAGGTGTGAGTAACAAAGGAAACACGCTGGTCTAGTTGGTGTTTGTCATTGTACTACTGGTATTATTATTGTTTAGTATGTTGTTTAGTGCCTTTCAATTACCACACTAATTTATTGTTGTTTTGCTTCTTTCTGGTAGACATAGCACTACTTACGTGTTACTTGCTATATTTTATTCACTGTCTCCTTTTTCATACCTGGATTTGCTGCCGAGGATCTTTCGGAAACAACCTCTCTAACTCCACGAGGTAGTAGTAAGGTCTGCGTATATTTTATTCTTCCCAGATCCCACTTATGGGTTTTCACTGGTATATGTTATTGTTGTCTTCGCACAAGAACCAATATACTGTGTTTTGCGGTTAATTTTAACTAGTAACAGATAGTGTTTATCAAGTGTTGCTTCTGTGCTGAGAGTTTCAGTTTTAATAGGAGTAGATATAAGACAAGGACTTCAATTTTACAGTTTGATTTCGTTGAAGTTACCTTTCATTGTCCTGCTAGAGAGATTTTTTCCGCTAGAGGTAATAGAACTGAGCTGCATAAGCAGGCTTTTAACCATTTTAGCTTAACTTGCTAGCTATAGAGAAAGCCACTGCAAGATCAATGCCTTACAACGTCTTTTAAGTTAATCCACCAGAATATCTTTGACATTTTACGCAAACCTTTAACGGGTACTCCATGTCTTAGAATTCAAATTCTTTGGGCATGAATTAAACATCTTACTACCATTTTCTTCATTTGAAATACAGTTGTCTGTGCTGCTTTGATACTGTGGGGGGCTAACTTAGAATGCATAAAATGCAGCTTCCAGGGAAGCTTGTGATGTATTCAAGTTCCTTGAGACTCTTCTGCTGTCGTTACATCAGAAGGAGCTTCGGAAAACTCTAAACATCATGGTAAGTACCTTGATGCGTGTGGTGTGAATAATATTTCGTTTTGTTTGAGACGTAACAAACTGTATACCCTGTTGATTATTCTTCTCTGTTCAGGGAGGCTTTATTGTTGATTTTCTTAATGTCTAATGATATGTGCCCTTGTCTAAGAGTGATGCAAAGTAGAGCTCATGATATGCTTTACAAGAAAACAGCACCAAGATGTTGAGCTCAAGGTATGTTTTTACTGGAAAATACCAACTCCTTGTTTCATCTGTAGATGTTGTTGTTCTCTTCGCCAGAATGTGCAAGTAGCATGTTTTTGTTTTTCAGTTAATCAGATATCCGAAGAGACAAGTAGCACGCCTTGATGATAAAATGAGAGGAGACAGCTTGAGATGGTTCGATCATGTCTTATGTCGACCTACAAATGCATCAGTCCATAATTGTGAAAGTATGGCGAGTGAAGGTGTTAAAAGAGACGAGGTAGACCTAAAGTCATATTTGAATGAAGGCTCCAAAGACCTCGGAATCAATGCAGACTTAGCTAAATAGGGGGCAATGTAAGAGAAAGATCCATACAGATGATATCTACTAGTTGGAAACACGACCCAAAATCTAGTCGGCTCCAATATGGATATTGAACACCAAATGAAAATTCAAAAAAGACTAATATTATAACCCTTTTATGAAAATTGATTTAGACTCCATTAATTACTTTCCTATATCTCACACAAGGAAAAATAGTTTAATTTGTTGCCATACCCAAGCCCTTCCCTCATGTTGGGCCCTTAATAATATGGTAGGAAAGACACCATGTCACCATTTGTGATTACATTATTTAAAACGTAATCAACTTCTCTAGTACTATTTAAAATTTAGCCAGTTTTTACAACTTCATGTTGTCTTTTGTATGGTTTACCTAAAGAGATGCATTTATCTGTTTTTGATTTCCATGCTTTTGAATTTTACTTAGAAGATGTTACTATAATCTTAAGGGAGCTTTCTTCTTCTCTTACATAAAATAAACTTCAAATTGAGAGCAATTTGATCTTCTAAACCTTTGGAGTTAGGTTCTCACAAGGTTAACATCAAACCTCATGTCTAAATTCAAACTCAGTTCAATTTCAGATATGAGGTTTAAACTTAGAAACTTCAGAATCACATGTTTGAAGTTGATTCTAAGGCGATTCAACTTTTTAAAACGTTAATAACATTCAGTTCTTCTATAAATAGGGTCCTAAAAACTTCTTTTGCACTTGCCTCTACTAAACATTATAAAAGAAAATTGAAATCTTCTTTTTTTAAGGGGCTTTCAAAATCGTAAAACTATTAAAAGAATTAGTAGTATCCCTCACGAGTTAGGTACGAGTGGCTATGATATAAACAAAATAAATGTTGCTTGCATAGCCATATATAGCCGGCATTATTAATCTTTTAGCCCTTAAATTGTAGTACTCATGAGAATTAAGACCCAAATTAAAAAAAAAATCATTGAAAATGGGATCCAATGTTTTTTTTTTCTTAGAAACATGATGTTTTCTTTAAAAGAGAAATTTTCATAAATAGCTTATTTATGAAATTTAATAGGTCGAAACAAATACAGTTAGGTAATTACATCTCGTAATTATAGATATAACAATTTTTGTATATTTTACTTTATAATTCATGCAACGTTGGTATAAGTCCCTATACAATCTGCAGGTTTTGTATATTTCGCTCTACAATTCTCACACAGTGTCTGTTTAATTGATACAGTTTAGGTGTTGTATAATTCGTAGGTGTATTTATGTAATTGAGCTATTTTTTATATAAATTCGAAATAATGAATTTATACAAATACAAAAATTTGAACTTTAATATAGTTATGCAAATTATATTATATAAAATCAGATTATACAAACGTACGAAGTATACCAACTCAAAACGTAATATACAGGCATGCAAATTATAGAAATCCAAATTGTAATTAATGTTATATGTTAATGACGAGTCGTAATTAATTTAAACTATAGTTATGTTAGCTAATTAATCAGTATATGTTTGATTATCCGCGTAATTTTCCCTTTCTTAAAAATAATAAAAGGAAACCATGATGTATGCTCCCCTTATTGGTTAGGAAGTATCAAAATACAAAAAAGACCTTTTGTGTAACTTAGCAAGTTGACAATTTATACTAAATGATGAATTTTTGGCCTTGTGATAAAGCCAGAAACAAGAATATAATACATTTTAAAAAAGTCTGAGAGGACAATTAAAATTAAAATTAAAATTAAAAGGCTTAATATATTTGGAGGCATTAATTGAACATTTAGCCAATCGAATAATAGATCAAACTTTAAACATGGCATCCAGCATTAGGATATTCGACAAATATAATATTTCAAATAAAATTAGTTTTATTATTTAATTTATTTGGTAGTGCTTCTCATTATCATGAGCTTTGGCTTATTGTGCGTTTGATAATGTTTGGTAGTAAAGGATAATTCACATTAATTAGAACCAAATATATATTGTACTTTATTTTACTTTGATTTTCTATTAAAAAAAAGTTCAAAATAAAGATATATATATATAGAATTCAGATAAAAATCAACTTATATCCATCTTTTTTTTTTTTTTTTTTTTTGCTATCAGTGTAATTTTAATTGCCATAAGTAGTTGATGATATGGTAGTTTCATTTTATCATAATAATTTTTGCAATTAAGTAGATTATTTAAGTAACTTTATAATGTAAATATTGTTATATAAAAGTTAGAACTTTAAAAGAAAATTCAAAAGTCAGCATATCCCTAATATTGTCTATTTCAATATATGTTTAAAGAGTCATATTAAATTTTTAATATGCCAACACAAAAAATAAAAATAAATAGAGTTGTTAATTGGTTGAACAAGAACATCGTGCCACACACATAGCAACATCACAAGAGTCAACAAAATATTGAAGAATCCAATTAGGTATATATGGAAGTGAAAGGGTGGTTAATTGAGGATAAAGACTTTTTCTGATGTTTTTCGTTTTGAAATCTGATTAATTCTGATTCAGAAAATTTACTTAAAAAAATAAAATATTTTTTATTAGAGTAATTTTATTTTGGAAATTCGAAATCTCAAATTAAAAATAATATTGTGATGATTAATGGTCGAAGCCATTACTTTGGAGGGGTCCAAGTTAGGGTCAAAGGCTCATAATAACGTTAAAATTTAGAGAAAAGGACATATTAGCATGTATTCATCAAAATTATAAAAAAAAAAATTCAAATATTTATTATTTTAATAATTTAAAAACAAATTAATTATTTTTTTGTCGAATAAATAATTAACAAAGTGGACAAGATAATCACAATCTTCTCCTAGTTAATATTTTTTTAAGAGGTGTATATAATCGAAGCATGACCGATAATTTGAGAAAATGACTTAGTCATTTGTTTCTTATTGTATATGCAAATTGAAAAATGATTAATTTTGAATACTATTTTTCTAAAAATGCTGCAGATAATTAGAGCAATAGCCTGTGTTTCTTGACCAATGTTGGTTTTTTTTCCCTGAAAGTAAATTGACGTTACAACTAATATATAGAAAATAATAAGTCTTGGAGAGGCATTAACATAACGACATTATTTATTTTGTCATTAATTAGTAATGAATTTATTTTATTCTTTTTTTTCTTACGAACCACCATATGATCGACTTCTAATAAGCATGATTGACTCAGTTTTAAATCATTTTATGAAATTATATAACTGTCAAAAGTGCAATCATATTATATAGGATATAAGAATTTCTCTATTCTAAGTTGTCTGTCATTCTAATAATTAATGAAAAAAGAATAGAAAGCCAAAGACGATGTTTCCTTAAAGAAATAATTATGAATAAGGTATATATGTGTCCAACAAAAAAGACTTATTTTTTTTCTTAATTAATTAATAATAAATTAATTAAATCGACAACTTCTATTAGATCAAAAAAATTATGAATTCTTTTGCCCTTGAATATATACTACTATACAATTTCTTAGTTAAAGAATATTTCCAAGTGCAAAGGGTATTTCTAGCTAATTTTTCTTGTTTAATTTTTTTCACAAACGTGTCTACTTTTTCTAAATATTCCATGTAAAGTAATGATTTTTTATATATATTCTCGTTCAAGAAATATCCTATCTTGGAATAACTTTATTATTTCAATCTTTAACTTAAAAAAAAAGTATTATAACCCCATTAAAGATCGTACATAACTTAAAACAAAAGCAAAGAAAAGTGTCACATTTATCAGTAGTGTGGCCTAATCTTTGAGAATACTAATCAATTAAATTAATTAATTAACCCTTATCTTTCGTTAGATCATTATTTAATTTTGAAATGTTTATGTGGCCTACAGAATATAGTACGTAGTGTGATAATTATCCACTTTCTTTTGTGGCAATATACCACCCATTTTCTTGGAGGATCGTACATCAAATATTATATTATAAGTAAATATTATTTTGGAAAAATTACGCGAATAAGCAAAACGTATATTAGTTAATTAACTAACATAGCTATAGTTTGAATCAATAATTGTTTGCGGCAATATCTAACTGTAATTAATATTTGAATTTTGTATAATTCGCACGATTTATACCAACATTGTGCGCGATTATACAATATGTGAATCAAATTGTATAGCGAATTATACAAATATTGTGCATGAATTGTATAGCGAAATATATAAACGTTATACAAAAACTGCAAATTATATAGTGAATTATACAAACTTATACAAATGTCGCGCGAGTTATACAAATGTTGCTATAACTATAGTTACAAAATGTAATTACTCAAACTATAGCTATGGAGCATAATTAAGATATTTTTGAATGACTATATACGAAGATTTCTCAAATATTTAAGTTTGTAAATATCAAACAAATATCTCCTTCTAAAGTAATTTATGGTGCGATGAATAAAAGTTACTTTTAAACTTAGGAGGCAAATCTAGAGGGGCAAGTTTAGACTAAAATTATATTGTATATGTAAAATTAAAAAATATTATATATATATATATGTATAATATGTAAAAATTTTGCCTTCGACCCTATAAGCGATTTTGTCAATAATTGGATTATGTAAATTTTAATAAAGGAAATTTCCTTGAATTCTCCAATCCCTAGTCCTTTTAGCTTTGGAAACTACCATATATTGATGAACAAAGACAAAGGAAATCTAAATTTAAAAAGTAAATAAAGGAAATTTCCTTGGCAATATAATGTACCTTGGGAAACTACGTATATTATGGTCCATGTACTTAAAAGGACAATTATTTAAAAATAAAAGAAATTTCCCAAGTATATTGAAGTTTTGGAAGTAGTTGCTTAAAGTGTCCTTTACCATTAAAATAATTAGTGAAAGTTAATTAATATATATAGCATAAGATTATACATTTTATTTTGTGATAATGAGCTGAATGCTACCTTATCATATTTGGTGGTGCTTCTCAATATTATTAATTATCATGAACCATGCCTAATTGTGTGTTTGATAATGGTTAGCACCAAGTACCAACTAACAAATTAAATATGTTCAAATAAAAATATATCTATTAAATAATTTCAGGAATTCTCAAAAGATCAATAGGAAACACATTCATAAACTCACGAATAACAAGAATAGATTTCATAAAAGACGAATCAACAATAATATAAAAGCCAAATAGAATAACCAGCCTCTATTAATCAACTTCTCAGCTCTGATATAAGTGA
>DF357766.1:39859-51001 GCA_000787875.1 Solanum virginianum
GATCAGAGTTCATATTATTTTGACGCTAGAAAAAAATTATACTACTATAAACTTGTAAAAAGAAAAAGAGAGAGTAATACAATATTGCTTAATTTATTATTACTATGGTAATTTCCTAGTGAAATATAATAAATATTATTTTTCCTTTTTCATTACAATATGTTTAAAAAGCACATACAACTAACAAAAATTGAATTTTTCATTTAAAAGCTTTTTTTTCATTTTTGTCAATCGTAAAGGCTTCAAAGAAATATTCCAGCAAGTTGTAATATGACGAGGACAAATTAGACAAATAATTTCATACTTCCTTGTAAGAAAATTTATTAAAATTGTGTGTAGCTTTTTCACGATCTTTTTTGGTGTGTATTTACAAATTAGTCAAACAATATTATACCTTCTTATAAGAAAATTCATCAAAATTGCGTGTATTTCCTTTTGACGATTCTTTTGATATGTATTTACATATTGATCAAATAATTTCATACCTTCTTTCAAAAAAATCATTAAAATTGTGTGTATTTTATTTTCATAGTTCCTTTGAAGTGTATTTATAAATTAGTCAAAAAAATTCATACCTTCTTTCAAAAACTTCATCAAAATCGTGTGTACGTTATTTTCACGATTCTTTTACAAATTAGTCAAACAATTCCATACCTTCTTTCAAAAAAAATCATCAAACTCGCGTGTAGCATCAAAATCGTGTGTATTTTATTCTCACAATTCTTTTGATATGTATTTAAAAGAATTGCTTTAATAGCCTGCAAATTATATATTAAAAATAAAAATCATTTTATTTTGGGTGGTTCGAGTGTCCAGGTCAGCTGCCACGTAGACAGGTAAAAAAGAGGTACTTTGCGTGTTTTCTACTCAATAGAGTTCTCGTAGTCTTTAGATCCAAGGTGACGTGCCATTACACGTGGCACAGAAATTTTTAAAATAATTTTTCTTTTTTTTGGAATATTTAATTTAATATGGAGGAGAAATGATTTGGGAAAAATGGAGAGGGATAATTAAGAATGCTTCTGAATTAAGTTGAGATTTGCCGACCAATGTTATGAGCAATGACGTTCACACGTGACAACTTTTTTTCGGCTTTTCTTTTGTCATTGTTTTCGGCCGGTCGGTTTTTTCTTTTTTTCCTTTTCAAAAAGAGAAAATCATTTCATGATTTTGGTTATTTTATGGATTATTGATTCTATAATGATTTGGTGTATTTTTTTACGGGTTAATCAATAAATTTATTTTAGTTTGTTTTTTAAAAAAATATCCTATCTTTTTATTGATAATATATTAATTTTAATTATTCACATGATATATTTAAGATTATAAAATTAAATAATATTTTAATATATTTAATACGACTTTAATTTACAATCATAAAATAAAAAAGTATTCTTTGGTAAACTATAATCATAAGATTACATTTAAAACCATTTCCAATAATGAAACCAATCGAGAAAAAAAAAATAATAATAAAAAAATCCTTTGGTTAATATTTAGTTTCGTGCATTTATTTTGACCGTCTCAAATGGTAGGAAAAGACTTCGTTTAAAATATTAATATTTAAGATAATAAGAGATAAATCATTATAATATTTCAATGATTTTATAATAAATCGGTAACTAACAAGTCATATCAATAAAGTTTTAAACTGAACTGATCAATACGCATTTGTTGTTCGCTCCAATAAAGAACCCCCCTCCAGATACACTTTCTATCTAATCAACTTACGTTGGTGTGATTTGATTTTTTATTAAGCGAGACTCTACATGGCATATATAATTGAAAATAATTATATTTTATAGTTGTTCGCTCTAATAAAGAACTCTTCTCGAGACACACTTCCTATCTAACCAACTTACATTAGTTTGATATGGCTTTTTATCAAGTGAGACTCCACGTGGCACATATAATCAAAAATAATTATACATTACGGTTGTTCGCTCCAATAAAGAATCCCCCATCCAAACATACTTCCTCTCTAACCAACTTATATCAATTTGATTTAGCTTTTTATGAAGCGAGACACATCTGAATCAACTACACGCACGTGGCACATATAATCAAAAATAATTATGTGTTAGAGTTGTTTGCTCCAATAAAGAAACCCCCCCCCCAACACACCCCTCACCCCACCCAACCAAACACACCTCCTCTCTAACAAGCTTAGATCAATTTGATTTGGCTTTTTATCAAATGAGACATAATCTGAAATAATTTTACGTAACACGTATAATCGAAAATAATTATGTCATGCATTTTAATTTTTATTATTGAGTGTTAAAATTAAACTAGTGTGGACTTCTTTTGCTTATACTTTAATTATATGCTTGTGAAATCAAATCATAATATTAAAATCCAGTTAAACTTTTTACATTATTTTAATTTTAAATTAACACTATTAAACGCACTCATGTTTAGTGACCTACATGGAAGATTTCTGATTGAATGCTTCAACTTAAAGAAATCGTCACTTCCAAACTATAATAAAATTCCAAACGTTCTTTTAATTTGTAATTATCGACAAATAATGAAGCTAATAACGTATACTAATTATAGGGAACAAAAAAAGGAAATTTATTAACGTTATTTTCAAAATTATTGATCTTTACAAAGTTTATATCCTCAAATAAAAATGATTCTCCAAAATATGAATTAAGGGGTAGTTCATAATTAGTATATATTTTTGGCATTTGAGGATATAATATAATTACTTTCTAAATCAAGTCATTGCTTAAAAATCACCCTAGGAAATATCAAATGAGATTTCATACCTTTAATCGTAGTTGAATTATTTTATAATCAACTAATTAACAAAAATAATAATTTTCTTTCTTATTTTTTTTCATAAATTTATAAGCAAGGCTAAGAAAAGACCCCTTCTAAATTTGAATTGTTAGCTAATTTGAGATTTAATTACTTAACTTTATATTTAGTGTAAACTTGTATGTCTTAATTGTTTCGCATTCGTGATTTTTTTTTGGTAAGTGATTATTTAAAAACATATTAATTTCAATATAATTGTATAGAGATAAATTCATTCTTTGTATAGGTAACGACGGTTAATCCTTAATTATAGTAAGAAAATCAAGTTTTTTTTGTTTTTCTAGTATAATATTTTTTTTCGTCCTTATGGATTAATTTAAATTTATTATTTAAAGAAACTAAAATTCTAAGAAATATCAAATGTATTGAATATATATAAGTGTAACATACTCAGGCCGACGAAGTATATTTTTGTTTTTCCATTTGTCCGCCTCTTCAATTTGGGGCCTTTGTGCCTTTCTTGTTGGCAGCTTTGTACCGATGCACGTGTTGCCAGCATGGTATCGCTTCACGTGTTGCCAGCGTGGTATCGCTTCACGTGTTGCCAGCGTGGTATCGTTTCACGTATTGCCAGCGTGGTACCGCTTCACGTGTTACCAGCGTGGTACCGCTTCACGTGTTGTCAGTCCACGTGGTTGCTTTTGCTGTGATATTTTCAAATAAATTATCACTTCCTCGCGCTGTTGCCAGCCTGAAAACTCAAGGACTTTTGTCCACATAACTCAATATTCTAGAAACAACACTCGAATATATATAAGTGTGACATACTTAGGACGATGAAGGGTATTTTCATCTTTCCATCTGTCCACCTCTTTAATTCGGGGCCTCTGCGTCTTCCCTGTTGCCAGCGTGGTACCGCTTCACGTGTTGTCAGTCCACGTGATTGCTTTTGCTATGATATTTCAAATAAATTATCACTTCTTCGCGCTGTTGCCAGCCTGGAAACTCAAGGACTTTTGTCCGCACAACTCAATATTCTAGAAGCAACACTCGAATATATATAAGTGTGACATACTCAAGACAATGAAGGGTATTTTTGTCTTTTCATATGTCCGCCTCTTTAATTTGGGGTATCTGTGTCTTCCCTATTGCGAGCGTAGTACCGCCTTACGTGTTGCCAGCGTGATACCGCTTCACGTGCTGTCAGCGTGGTACAACTTCACATCAATCAATCCACGTGGTTGCTTTTGCTATGATATTTTCAAATAAATTATCTCTTCCTCTCACTGTTGCCAGCCTGAAAAACTCAAAAAATTTATCCGCACAGCTCAATATTCTAAAAACAACAAAGGTACGCCTTCCTTTCCCTTGTGTTACATCTGTATATATTCTTTACTGTGGAGAAGTTGGACATACAATTGTATCCATTGGTTTATTGTTTTAAGTAATAAGAAATGGGTGGTTGCAATAACTTATACATCAACTGTAAATCTGATTATCAACTCATTGGATTCAGTAGCTTCAATTCAAACTTCAAACATTGTATTCATATTAAGAATATCATTAAATATATATAATAAAGTCGGAACTCAACTATTATTATTTGATAGCGTCTATATTAAATTTTAAAATTCATTAAATTTAAATTTTGAATCTTTTTCTATTGCCTAATCTAACCTTTATAATGTATCATCAGGTTATATAGAAAGGTTCATGAACAATATTTGCTGCTTACTTATTAAATATTAATAAATAAATTACTTATTTCTTATATTTACCAAAAAATAATTAAGAAAATATTTTCCTTCCTCTCTATTAGTCATTATCTAGCATTGTTCTTTTTTTTTCTTTTGCTATATTCTCCCAACTAAATGTTAGGTATACAAAATGCAAGCGATTAAGCCCACAAATTTAATATAGTTTTTTTTTCTATTATAACCTAGTTATATATGAAAGGACGTATTCAGAGTTTTCAGTAAAATAATTCAAAAATTAAGATGAAGTGCTGTAGAGATTTGAAATTGAAATCTCACAATAAATTTTGAAAATGTTAAAATTCTTAATTAATTTTGTGCATAGAATATTCAAAATTTATATATATACACTTTATTCTTTTTTTAAAAAACCTTATATATACAATATAATTTTTCATTCAATAAATTCAAATAATTACTCTCACCCCTCATAGACCTGTTTCTCTAGTAATTAAGGCCATCATGCTAGACACGATACACTTCGAAAGTTTTCATGCAAAGTTAAATTAATTAGTAATAATCCAAGCCACACAAGAAATAAAAAAAATTAAGAATAATATAATTAACTAATTAAGTAAGATGTAGGTGGAGAATAATTAATAAGATGCTTAACCAACAAAGTACGCCGTACTAATAAAATTGGTCCAAAAAATATTAAAGCATAACTTATTTCTACGGCTATTATATCTGCAGCACTACCAATGAATTTAATGTATTTTGTATATAACATAAAAAAAAAATTCTTGCATAATTAGCTTTTATGTATAAATTAAACCAAATGGAGGAAAATAACTTTTATATATATGACTAATTTAATTAACTTAAATGTTTTTTTTTCTTTTTTCAATCATCTGAATTCTTATAATACATTGACATTTGATTCAACCAAAACATGATATTGTTATTTACGTTGAATTTTTGTCCTGGATTTCTTATCATGATTGAGGTTTTCTCTTTAGAAAAGGAAAACATAAATTTTTCATATTGGATGAATCTTTTTTCTAGTAGGAAAAGATTTAACACAACACCTGTGTGAATCTCTTTGTATTCCGAGTTAGTTTGTAGAGTTATTTCTCTCAATATTTTATATTCTCTTTTATATAGTGCATTATTCATCTCCTCTTGCGGATATAGGTCGGTTGATCGAACCATGTTAAATATTTATGTCTCTTTTTTGATACTTCTCATTTATCTTCATGCTCATGATCTTTTAAGATTGTTTTACCAGTTTTCGCATGACACCTGATTCCTATCGATCCTAACAATTTGCTCTTAAATTGATATAGTTAAATTTATAGACATTATTGAAGACACGATTTGCATATTGTAACTCGCTTAATCAATATAACCAGAACAAAAGAAATAATATCAACTAGTTTGATCATAATGAACTTTGGTATATAACGTGTGCCTCACCGTTCCACGTTCTAGTAATGAACCTTTTTTTTTTCTACCAAAAATAAATACTAACATATTGTGTCTGTATTAAATTAAAAATAAAGAATAAACAACTCACATTTACTTCTTCTCTTTTGTTTAGTTGAAATAGTACTAATTAAAGTCTCAATTCATTTCACTGCCTAAATCACGTGATATGAAGATTTTCATGTCCTTCAAGATATCCAAAAGTACAACCATAATATATTTAACAACGGCAGATTCAAAATTTAAATATTATAAAGTACTCTGTCATTTTCATATATTAGAGAATTTTGAAAATTGAATTTAACTATCTTTAAATATTATGATATACTATGTTATTTTCTTATATTAGATAATTCGAAAAATTTAATTGAAGTGTCAATTCTAATTAGTCAATTCAATAAAAGAACGAAATATTTGGGCTTAGAAAAAAAGAAATTGAAGTAACATCCAGCTTAAAAAGCTCGATCGTATTAGTAAGAGGATCTAAATAGAGATTGAATGAAGAATTATTTTTCATGTAACAGAAACTATGTTGTTACCTATTCATTTAGCAATTATCGTCCTGCTCATTGGATCGAAGTTTTCTTTGATGTCAAGGTAATAGCTATGATCTAGATTTGGTGTTTTGCAGAATTTGGGAAGCTAGTCATGAAAAATCCGTATTCCAGCGCAAGTCAGAAGACTAGCTCGTTTCAGTTTTACGACTGTTTTTATGAAATCGTAGCCCGCTAGGGTAACCTCCTTAGAATGATTCAAGAACGTCCGTATATTTTGAAATGCGTATATCTAATTCTATTAACACAATTCTTTTGCAATATATATTTAAAAATTTCATCAATAAATATTCAATTCTATCGAACTCATAATTTCGACTTTTAACAAAAAATATTTGAAATGGAAATTACAAGCTGTTTATTTACTAGTAATATTCAATTTGGATATGGCATACAACATCACGAGCATTACTTGACATATGTTCGTGGAGGCACACTCTTTTAATTTATTTAAGCTACAAGAAATTAATTATAATATTTTTTTAAAAAAAAAAAAATCTCACTCATGTATTGTAGCACGACGCCTTTAATTAAAAAATAAAATAATTTACTGATTAATTAGTGTAGAAACTCCTAATATCCAATAGTTGGTGGGATACATTAAATGCTATTAATGGATATGCTAAAAAAATTAGTCCTTTTATTTATTTAAATACACGTTTCTTCATGACCAAATGGATATAGTTTGACTAGTATTGAGTATTATTTAGGAGTATTATAATGCTAAATTTGACTACAAGTTGAAATTACTTAAGAGCCAAGTATATATTTACTAAAAAGAGTTTAAATTAGGCAAGACACAAAAATATAACATCAATTTATATATATTTTTTGAATATGCAAAAATGTTAATTTTCATTCGAGTGAATAGAATGATTTTATTGAAATTTAAAAATATTAATTACTTTTATCAAGGGAAGTAGGAGCTAATACACATTGATATTCTTGATCAATTTTTTTTTTTTGATTTAGAATAGCATTTCATCTCAATTGGGAGTTTGGGACAACCATCTCTAGGGTGTATTAAATAAAGCTGCTCCTTCCTTAATCAAACATCTTGGATTTGAATTTTATATATAAAAAAATTCTTGTTAGGAAGTGCTTCTCCTCAGCTCCTATGCGACGTACAATGACGTTCAAAATAATAAAAAGTAAACATAAGAACAAGCCGAAGGAGATCATTCGTCATCTACTATATATATACATAAAAAGTTATTTTAACAATATATAAATAGTATTATAATTTTTCACCGAAAAGAGTTCAAATGAACCCTAAACACAAGGTGGCTCCATTCCCGACAACGAAAATCTGAAATAATTATTTTTAATACGGATATCAAATATCAAAAAGGGGACAGAAAAAAGCCTATCAATTTTATAGATTTTTTTAAAATCATATTTTGATCTTAAATACAATACTTAAGGACTTTTTTTTACAAAGAATATTGAACACTACGCGGCACGACACATAATCAAATTAGTCACTATAGTAATAGTATTAAGATTTCATTTGAATTTTTGCGTTTGCGATTAGTAATAATTTTCCAGCATTTTTCAAAAAAAAAAAAAAACTTTCTCAGCCTTTTCTAACATGTTCATATTTCACTTGGCACATATTTTAAAAAACAAACAAACAAAAAGATAATTTTATCATATTATCTCGTAAGTTATTTCTCTCAGTTCATTTTTACTTATTCACCATACTAAAAATAGATATCCAACGATACTTATCTAATTTGAAAGATCAATGACTTATTTATCCATTTGCTCCATTTATCCTCATTATTAGATACTACTCAACATCTAATACATTCAATATATTTAAAAGTAATATTGCCCTTATAGTTTACTATTTTAATTTTAAAAATATGCATCCAATTAATAGTAAATAACTATTATTAAATAAAGAGATATAAGTAATTTAAATATTAAAAAATAATCCCAAAAGTAAAGTATTATCTATTAATTTTTAAAAATTAAATAATTATTTTTAATATACTCGACATATAAATATGTGTTGAGGGAGTAACAACAACTCCACAACATCCCCATTCATGTCAATGTAATCTTTGTATTTTTGAGTAAAGAAATTAAGTCTATAACTAAAACAATCATATCTTATCCATTGAATTAGCTTCAAGTGATGGGGAAATATTTTAAATTTGCAACATTTTCCCACTTTTACTCTTAATTGAGGAGGAAAATAAAAAATTGTTTTTTTAAAAAAAAATTATGTCCCAAATAAACCTAAAACATAGGTCCCACTTTGTCCCGACAATCACGTGCATGCCCATGTAGAAAACACGTTCCCTAATTGGCGCCATTTACTCGGACGTGCAACTTCCTTAACGCCGTTAATTATTTAACCAAAATTAGTAAGTAAATATCTTAATAATAACAAAATATTTTTTCTTTTCTTCTTGTTGTTCTTTTTAGGAAAAAATTACGCAGATAAACAAATATATAGTAATTAATTAGCTAATATAATTATAATTTAAATTAATTATAACTCGCAACAAATATCTAGGTGAAATTATAATTTGAGTATTGTATAATTCGCACGATTTATACAAACATTGTGTGCGAATCTAAATATACAAATACTATACACAAACTGCGAATTTTATAGTGAACTATATAAACGTATATAAAAATTACGCGAATTACACAAACATTATTATAACTATAGTTAAGAAATATAATTATCAAAATTAAAGTTATAAAGCATAATTAAGATATTTTTAAATGACTATATGCAAAAATTCCGCTGCTTTTTTCTTCCAAATAAATACATTGACAAGAAATATTGATCTCCAATGAATAATAGGAAGATCCTGGTTGGTTCAACGGGTTTTATTTAAACAATTAGATATGATGATTAGTTTGAACAATACTCACCTACTTACCTAATCCCCGAAAAATATTTTACCTAATTTATTATTAATTGAAGTTAATAGAGAAAGAATGTTCAAATGGTTGGTATTGGGGGTACAAACACAATTTTTGTTTAGAATTTTTTTTTTTTAAATCTACTATACTTACATATAATTTTTTTGATAAAGAGTTCAATGAACTCTGATGTTCATCTATCGTCACCTCCGACTAACAATATGCAGATTTGTAATTTGATTAATGAGAGTAATATTTTGAGTATCTTTCTTTTCTCATGTACTTTGTTTATCCAATAATTTTATGTAAAGAAAAGTCCAATTTCACATGATTTCATAAAGAAATACATCTTCTATACATTAGAAAATAACACAAAGTCTCTCATGTGATGCTTGTATTACCTAGTTATATTAGTATTACATAACAACTAAACAAAACTAACATGAAGTGTTTTAGGTCTTAATCTAATTACACAGTGGTGATGATCACAAAATTACATGTATATATTCAAATTATATAGGAAAATTCTTTAGGACAGTCATTCATTAAAATAGAGCAATATTTTGTCATAACATTTTAATTTCCTTCACACTTGATTCCTAATAATTAGGATAATTACACTAATCAATATAACGATATGTTTCTTTGTAACATCATGCATCTATAACAATTAGACTCAAAACATCTATAGAATGTTTTCATAAAAAATATTTTTCTCCAAACCAAACATGTATAATAACATTCTACGATTTAAACAATTAAATTTTCAAATAAATATATATATTTTTTTCCCAAGGTATCTCCGGGCCCGACAATCCAAAGGCTAATTCTCCGCGAATCTAAGCTTCATTTAAGGATTTACTGCTGACAAATTGGTTACTACATACAGAAGGCAGAAATCAAATTTCAATACTTAAGCGATCTAATGAACTAATCACTAGCCAATCAAACTTGATTTCAGACAAATATTACGTGGACAGCGGAGAGTGGAAGTTTAATTACAAACGGCGCGGCAATTGCAGTTATAAAGAGCATTGCGGCAGTTGACTATTTATTTTGTCGGCTTTAATTTCCAAGTATGGCGGGAAAGACGTGGCACAATGTTCCCGCCAATTCAGACAAAGAATGTGCAATTGGGGCCCACCAAGATTTTGACGTAGACATCACGTTTTGGACGGCAAAAAACGAGGGAATTTTACCACTTGGGTAAAAAGAGGTTACAGAATAAATTCTATTGGAATAAATATACTGGCTTATCAACATATAATATTCACTATAATTGATGTTGTAAGTTTATTTATACTCCATCGATTTATTTTTACTTGTCACTATTTTACCTTTTGAGGTTAACTTGATTAAATTTAAAATTTTTTCTTTATTCGCTTTTACTTGTCATTGATTCGTTTTTTGAAGTTAACTTGACTAAATTTCAAAACTAAATCGAAGTAGCTTTATTTATTATTTGAAATCTAAGATTTAGATGATTGAAACTATATGAAAAATGTTATAAGTTATAATTCTTCTCATATTAATATGATCGATAAGTGAAACAATGACAAGTAAAAGTTGACAGAGAGTATATTTTTTAAATATTTCCTTCATTTAAATTTATTACTTCGTCCGTCCTATTTTATGTAACATCTTTTTTTTTGGTCCGTTATTTTTAAAATTATCTTTTTATCCTTAATGAAATAATTTTAGATCATAAATTTCAAAAAAACTTTCTTCTTTTCTTAAAAATCATGTCAGATCTA
>DF357766.1:51082-83606 GCA_000787875.1 Solanum virginianum
GATCTAAAGGTATCACGTAAAATGAATATTTTTTAAACTTAAATCCAAAGAGATACTATGAGAAAAAGCATTTCCATGAGAAATGGCTTTTGGAAAGATGAAAGGGTTAAGGTACGAGGTGGATATGTGGGGAGAAGTAGAACTGTCGACACGTGGAATCCAGCTCACTACTCTGGATTTTTTTGGTTACTTTTTTCTGGATATTTTGAGACCCCCGCCATTTCTTTTTCTTTTTGACTCTTTAAAATCCATGGCGCCAAAGTATCTTATTTCCTTCAACAAAAGAAATATATAGAAATAAAAAAAAATCAGAAAAATAAATTTGTAATGGAATAATAATAAATTACTTTCTCCGTTCTAAATTAATTGAATTTTTGATTTCAAGGTTCAAAATAGTTGAATTTTTCAAAGTTCAAGATGAAACTTTTTTCATATTTGCCTTTTCATTTATTAAACTTTTATATTTTTTAGGAAATAAATTATACTATACAGTTATGATTTTATAAAGGCCAATAGTGAAAAATATGATGTAAGACCAATAGTGAGAAATATGATGTAAAATTTATCTTTAAATATTTTTTTAATATGTGTGCATTACTTTATAAATTCAGTTAATATAGGATAGAGAGAGTAGATAGCAAAGGGTAAAGTAAAAAGTTTGAAAAGAAACTACGGAGTCAAATTGTAGAAAGGAAGTTCTTTTGGGGGAGTTGGAGGGGCAAAATGTAAAACAGCGGCGGCGTGATTCGAAAGCATGCTTAGCATAATTAATGTCACTCCATTTGACTTAATCCAATCTCTATTACTACCTTATTTCTTCAGATAATAGTATAATTCATCATTAGTCATGCAACCATGGTCCCACACTATTGAGTTCTAAGCTATCAAGTTATTACAATTTAAATTAAACACATTTGTGAGTGTTGATATAGCAACAACAACATATCCAGTGGAATTTCACAAGTTGGGTCGGGATAGAGTGTACGCAGACCTTATCACTACCTCATAGAAGTAGAAAGCATGTTTCCTGAGAATTCTCGTCTCAAAAACTCATAAGCAGAATAAACTAGATATGACAAATAGTTAAAAAAAATGATGTGTAGCAATTAGTCTACAATTCTAATTCACGACCTCCACTTTTTTTTATCTAGTGTTATATTCTCGGTAAAGTCAAATTTCACTATATTATGTCTGATACATTTGTGAGTGTAGATAAAGAAAATAAAGTTCTTTTGTGTCTAACGTCTCGTATTTGTATTGCGGCTTGATCTGATTTGTAGGTTACAAAAATCATTTATGAAGGCACACTTTTAACATGATTTTTTATTACTTATATGTTACACATTGATAATACTTCATTGATTTAATTTTAGTTATTCACTTTAGATTTTGCTTATCACTTAAAAGAAATATTCTTTCTGTCTTATTTTAGTTGTTATATTACATTTTTCGAAAGTTATTTTAATTAATTTTTAAAATTAAATTAGATTAAATTAATTTAATATTTTAAAATAAAATTTAAATATTCAAAAAAACTATATAAAAAAAATATTATTGATATACAACTTTTTTTTATCCATATGATAAAAAATATATCTTAAAATATCAGTCAAAGTGTACATTATCTGATTCTAAAAATAAAAAATTATGACAATTAAAGTGAAACGAGATGAGTAATGATTAATATGAGTATTTTATCACAATATTTATGTTAGTTGATGTATAGTCCTAAATTTGGGGAAATAATTTGAGGTAAAACAAGAAAAAAAAATTTATCTTTTCTTAATTTATTAAAAGTGACTAATAAAAATAAAAAATTATTTTTAAAAATATTGGATAATAAAAATAAACAAAGATAATATAAAATTATATACATGAGTAATGTAGTTTAAGTATGACTGTGATATTCAATTTCACTAAGCACCGTTCAACTCCAATAATACAATTTAAAATTTATATTTAATTACTACAATTTCACGTCATCGCGTCCGTAGAATATTTAATTACCGTTTTTTTTAATTTTGTTTTTACGTGGGATTATATAAGTGGCTAAGAAAACGTACTAAATTAGTAAAAGGTACAAAATGTGGTTCTTTTTTAATTTTGACTTAGCTTCCAAGAATAGAAGAGAGGTCGGTAGATGAACAAACTTGTTTATGATTTAATTGGGTAAATATTGGTGACACAATTAATGTCACTTTTTTGTTAACAAGTTTTATTTGATCGACATGAATTATGGTGATATAATTATAATTTCTTAATTCTTAATCAAATACTTTATTTTTGAGTCCCTAAAATATAAAAATAGAAAATGTTATTTTTAGAAATGAGTTCTGCAATATATAAATTCTAATTTAATCGAATTTTAATGTACGAGATGGCCAAAATTTTAATCATTTTGTGCCATTTCATTGGGAGAGTTCTCTAGTTTTTCTTGGATGAAATATTTGCACATTTTTTTTGTCACTTGCAAGAATATGCTATAATTTGGAGCATGTTGCATGGAGATTTTGTATTGAATTTCTTTGTTAATATATTTTTTTAAAACTAACATCTAAATTATGAATTCTCCTTGAAACTAATAAACAACTAAAAAATATTTCTAGAATATGGTACAAGTTATTTGAAAATTTGCTTTTAAGGTCATGACAAGTTTGAATGTTAGGTGTATCAATTTTAGCATCTTTTTTAAATTTCCAACTCAAACATTTATATCATGGTTGGTAATTAATCGTTAGTAATTCGTTTTAATTGCGTGATAGGTTAGATTTTTACTATGTGTTTAATTTTTGTAGATTCATCTTACTATATTTATAAATTTCTTTTATAAAATTCTGATTTCGACATTGTGTCCAAGTTCTTATTGGCTCAAAACTGACCAATAAATACCATTTATAACTGTTAGATGAAGAAAATTATAGAACAGTATCTATCATTATAAACAAGTTAAATTTTTATGTTTCTGTGCTTTCCTCTTAAAAGAGAATATCATTTTTCTCTTTCGATATTCTTTTAACAGAAACTTTACTGTCTGCACAACATGTTGATACCGCAAGATTAAATGACATTATAATACATTTTATATATTTTTAGTTTAACATCATAAAATTTAAAATCTTATTTATTTTCTTTAATATAGCTAAAGAAATCTATATAAAAAAAAAAGAGAAACAAGAAGGGGGGCTAAAATCAATATTACACAAAGTACTATATTAAAAGCATAAAAGCCCTTAAAAATGTTGTTTAAATTTTTTGCCCTTCATTAAAATACTCTGCTTTAAACAAAATCGTCTTTTTATAATTGTTTTAATTTATTATTTTATTTATTTAGTTTTAAGATTCACTTTTGAATTGAAATTTCTTTATATTTAGAATTCGCTCTTGATTTAGGATTATTTTATATAAATAATATTAAATTCTAATCAATCAATTATTTAACTTCTAACTATTCAACTTCAAATATTACTTTATATATTCATAACTATTAACATATTTTTATATTATAAGTAATTGAATTATTTTTTTTATCTTTATCCGTTTACAATAGATTAAATTATTGCATCAAATTAATAACATTTATTTAATTTTATTTATATAAATATTATATTTATTTTAATAGTAAATACTATTTATATATAAATTTTATATTAATACGACACATACATACACTAAATTAGTATAAGAAAAAAGAGAAACAAGAAGGGAAGCTAAAATCAATATTAATCACAACAGCTGTGATCAGCCAGAATCTTGAAAATTTTGGTTGAAGGAAAAGAAAGGACATCAACAACCTAACCATATTTTTCAGTATTTTAATTAATATATGGAAAAGAGATTTATAGGTTCGAAATAATTTGTACAAAGAAAAAAATAGTAAAAATTTTACAAGCTAGACATTATTCGAATTTAAAAATATTCGATATCTGAAAATTCATTGGAAGTACATCGCGGCATTTTATGCAATATTATCATGACATTAGAATCTATCGATAATTTTTCAGTTGGATTACCCTAAAAAATAATCGGTCCATATTATAAATTATAATATTTTTCATAATATGATATTCGAGTTAGCTTACACATTGACCTCAATTAATAGTTAATTATGGTTGCGGCTAGGGTAAATTCATTCTAATAATAGCCTTGGAAATTAAAGACTAGTTAATCAACTATAGTTTGAATAAATTCTTTGAAAAACAATTTAAATCACGTGGCTATAAAATCAAATTAAATATGATGGTAGGCATTGCATTTCAATTTGCTACTCTAGGAATTAATGAGAAAAAGAAAAAATAGGGTGATAGCTCAATTAATAATTGACCCATCTCCTACTTCATATGTTAAGCGTCGTTTTAGCTCGTGTTATGTCCAAAGTAATAATAACAATAACATATTCAGTGAAATCCCACAAGTAAAGTATGGGAAGGGTAGAATGTACAAAGACCTTACCACTACCTCATAGAGATAGAGAAGCTGTTTTCGAAAGACCCTGGTCTCAAAAATATCAAGCCCCAAAAACATAAGATACTAGATAAGAATGAAAAACAATAAACGTGAAAAACAAATGATCATATATAAATATAATAAAGTTACAAATATAAGACAAACAATAACAACACAAGATATAAAGAAATGACTAACCCTGCTAACCTACTATGACACAAGGCCAGACATCCTCCTACCAACCTATCAACCTTCCACCGTAATAAACGACCTCCATTCCTTTCTATCTAAGGTCATATTTTCGATGATACGAAATTGCGTCATATCTTGTCTAATCACCTTCCCCCGATTAAAAAAAGATAAATGTAAGGTATAATTTATTAAATTGTCATTAGTTATTACTCCATATATGTTTTTTTTTGAAAATTAATCACAGTTTAAAATATATTTCTTTAATATAACGATATATTCACCTATTTTGAAATAACTTTTTTTATATTTATATTAAGTGATGCTTATTTTGAGACGGACGAAAATATGTATATAAAATACATGTGTAACTCGTGGCCAAGCTAATACCTTTCGTTTTATGGGAGCTGTCACCTTCCAAATAATTAATAGCAAAAATAACTTTTGCTTAGCTTAACAATTCATAAATGGCAAAGTCAATATTGTGTATATTTATTTATTATAAGTTGTCCTGTTTTTTTCTGGTCTCAAAGGAGGAATTAAAAGCTCAATAAATTAAACTTTAATGCATATGAATAAGTTTGTTGTTAGTGTTGGTAGAACTGAAACTTTTCAGTAGACAAGTTACCCTCTTATAATTAAGCAAACGTATATATTAATACAAGTAGTAGCTGAGAATTAATATATGTAATTATTTTTTTTAATAAATTTCAAAAATAAAAAAATACACTATAATATCATGCAATGTGTTTATCAAACATTTGAAACATAATAAGACAAAAAATAATTATAGTTTGCTAAAATTACGATTTCCAGCTGCATATTATAGGAGAGAGGAGAGCGAGATCGAGAGAGGGAAGAGAGAGGCGAGTGAGATCAAGAGAGAGTGGAGAGAGGCAAAATATATATATGTACATCTATCAAATTGTATGTGTATATTTGTCAAATAATTATATGTGTGTAACTTATATACATATGTATTTGTATATCTGGCAAACGAGATTGGAGAGGGAGGAGAGAGGCGAGCGAGATCAAGAGAAGGAGGAGAGATGTGAGCGAGAGAGGGTAGAGAGTGAAAAGAGGTGAATTATACATTTATATTTGTCGAATTGAATATATATATATATATATATATCTGTCAAATAATTGTGTATATGCAATTGGTATACATATATATTTGTATATCTGGCAAGAGACTACAGAGAGAGAGGTGAGACCCGAGAGGCGAAAGAGAGAAAATAATAACAAAACCCTAACTATAGCTATAAATTGTAATTTTTTCAAACTCTAGTGATATAATATAAAACCATATCAGATATTTGCCCGATTATGTAATTTAATTTACTCTTGTTATTTTTGTTATAATACGTTCATTTTCTTTAAATTCTGAATCCGCTCGGAAGTTGTTCGTGTGGTGTGTTCATTGCCAAGTAGTATTCTCTTTTGCCTTTCAAAATAATATAATACATTTAAAGAGAACTTTATAGGCATTTTCCTTCCGTATACATATAAACAGTAATGAAATTTATGACTAAGCAATGATAATGCTATGAGTTAATTCTTTGAGCAAGTTATTCACGTGGAAGAAAAGCCACAGCTAATAATAATTAATGGAAAAATTAATAGGGGAGGAACATAGTTTTTTTAAAATAAATAAATAAATAAAAAGTTGATTATAATAATATTTAACAATCCATCTTAAGATTAGAAGTCACATATCGACAAAACATAGGAGAAATGTTGAGTATATAAGTAAACAAGTCTTACCTACTAATGGCGCATTTTAAATTCGTGCGAACCTAATTTCAAAGCGAAGAATATCACTAACGAGTTGGGTCGTTACGTAAGAGAAAGAAAGTTAAAAAATTATGAAATAAACTTGGATATAAAAATAAAAAAAATATTAGTGATGGTAGATGGTAGCACATGTTAAGATTCATATGTCCCCAAATTCAAGAAATGAGCCCTCACTTCTCGGTTGGAACAGAAGTAAACATTTTAGAAAAAGGGGAAAAAATAAAAAAGCAAATCAGTATGGTAAGATTGATATGTTGATTTTAATTTACTTAATTAATATAATAAATATTTGTAACTCTCTTATTATTATAGTGGAGTAATTTGAATCTTGACGATCCCATGGTTCTTACCTTCCTTTTGAAGAGTTTTTCCATGTTAAATTTGGTGTTATTTATTTTCTCTACTTTCGGATTTTACTTCCTTCCGTCGTAACAACATGATCACAACGGAGTGGTAAATAAAAAGATTAATTTTTTGATCCAAGATTCCATTTTTAGATCAACAAAATGGCAGGCCCAAGTTGAAGACTTGACCAACTTAAGATACTTACTATTTTGAGGAACAATAAATGTGGAAGTGGATCTTCTTGCTTCAACAATAAATTTTGACAGTAAATGCTAGCAAAAATTGTTGGGTATTTTGCAGTTAACTATTGGCTTTGCAGTGAGTTGGAAGTAGAGCAAACATTGAATTTGTTAGTTATTGTTAGCTAAAATTGGGCAGGCTCATTTAGTCCTATCATTCAATTTTCATTCACATTTTGACTTCGATAGAAGTAATGGTAAAATCTGCGTACATTTTATTCTCGCCAAATTTCATTTATTGGATTCTATTGTTGTATTTTGACTTTAGTAGAAATAGCCACATTTTGGATACTGTTTTAGAAAAAATAACCATTATCTTTTGGAATTTTAAAGATTCTACCAGTGAAATTCTATGACAAGTAGCTACGGTATATTTTAGGATAAATTACGAAACTAGGCAAACATATATGACATATATTTCATTGTACCACTATAGTTTGAAAAAATTATAATTTACAACTCTAGTTACGATTTTATTGCTATTTTCTTTCTCCTCTCTTCATCTCTCTCACCTCTCTCAGCAATCTCTTGCTAGATTTACAAATACATGTGAATACTGGTTGTATATATACAATTATTTGACAGATATACATATACAATTCGTCTCTTTCTACTTTCTACCCTCTTTTGCTCGCCTCTCTCCTCTCTCGACTCTCTCTAGGTCTCGCTTGCCTTTCTCCTATAATATGTAACTATAAATTATAATTTTAGTAAACTATAGCTATTTTTAGCAAACTATAATTATTTTTTGCCTTATTATATTTCAAATATTTACTCTTTTTGAAAAATCTTCAATATTTTAGTTATTCCAGATACGGAAAAGTGGCTATTTGCCTAATTCTATCCAAGAAGGCCCACTCTATTGTTTACAACTCTATTTATAACTTGTTAGTGGCCCAAGAAACCATGAGAAAAATTGTGTATAAAATAGGCAACTCTTATATTTTTACTAAATTAAACAAAATTCTTATTATTAGAAGTTAAAACTAATAAAAGAGACCCCTCAAATCACTATATATGTATAATGCTTGGACCTTGTCAACTGCTAATGAAAGAATGAAATCGAGCTCACAGGTATCTGAGCAATTCTTTCCGTTGCTTTTACAAAATGTGAAAAGCAGATGATTAATCATCTATTTCTGGACCACAGGATTAATCATCTATCACTGGGACTTCAAAGACATCATATGAAATTGGAATGAACCCAACTGAATCTTGATAATAAATATCATTAAACAAACAACATACAGATTTTGATCATATGCAAAGCCCTCTGAGAAGGATGCACTATCCAAAATTAAAGAAACCTAGTACAAAAAGAAAGAACAAAATCGCGACAAATTGACTAATCTGATTGCAAATTTGGAACCTCAGTTTAGGTTTAAGGAATACATTAAAGCAAAATCATCCTCTTAATCATCCACAAATCCAGGATCTGAAATTACATTCTCCAATTCTTTAGCTTTTTCATCATTGAAGCCCAATGCAGCCAGTACCTTATAACCCGGTGATTCTCGTTGTGTCCACACTCCAAGGAGCACATGAGTAGTTGTAATCTCCCCATTGTCACCTGCATTTTCATTAATACCGATAATCAAGAGGAACATTTTCGGTCTCTTCAGCCAAACAAATAAACCAGGTGATCTTGAAGGATGATGCTTTTTTATCACATGACCATATGAGTAGCATTTGTCATCTCTTTGCGATTCCAGGGAGAGAAACACTAGGGGTTTTGAAGATAAAGGGAACATTATTCAAAGGATCACGTTTGTTTCAGTTTCGGTGTAAACAGGGCTTTGTAAATGATGCTTTCACACTTGTATATATCTCATGGAATACCAAGAATAGGATGGGATGTTCTTTTGGCAAGAAGTACTTAATGACAAGAAACAATTACTGAACAGAGATTCAGATGTTTATAGAATACAAAACCTCCCCTATGAGCATTGGAACTTTCATTAGAAAATATCAACTGAATTGTTTGAGCCTCGGAGTTTTCATATATGTTGTTGGGTGCATGTAGGATCCTTCAAAAGCAGTACATTTCCTAAGGATTTGACATGGGTGAGGCATCATTTTTGGAGAACTTATATGAAAACTCCGAGTCTCAAACAATTCAATTGATATTTTCTAATGAAAGTTATCATTTTTGGAGAATCTGAGCAAACATAGGTTTGTGATATCCCTAAACAAAAAGTGATAAACTATGAGGGCGATTTTTCCTCTCACGAGCTAGCTTTTAAAACCATGCTACATTAGTTTAACTTTGATTGTACACTGAAAAAGTTCTGTTTTGAATTTGGACCAAGTTTGCCACAACATGAGTAGGTGGTTCCTAGGAACCATCCAAGCCCATGTATGACCACAGTCCATGGCATGCATGGACAATTTAAAGGTATATTTGGCAGACTCTGTTATACGACTCCTAAAACCGGAACAATTAAGCACTTGAATTTCAAATTTGCTTCTGCAAGCACCTTCACGCTGGTAGATCTTGTGAAGTCAAAGATCGTTCCTCCACATGATTCATTTAAATAATTTCCATGGTTACGACAAAGATCGTTCCTCCACATGATTCATTTAAATAATTTCCATGGTTACGGACAGGAATTTAAGAGATACTTCTGAAGGCAAAGAGATGCATCAATCCAACAAAAATGTATATGTGTGTGTATGTGTAAAATTGAGTGGGAGTATATACATACTGGATTTGAGTTTTTCATCAACTGCCCAATCAAGAGCCTTCTGCGCAGCTTCAGTCAAAGGAGGTTCCTTGGCATTGAAATAGTAGAAGTCCCCTTTTCCAATTAATTTGATAGTTTCTTCACGTATTTTCATGAGAGTAATACCGTTTGCCCTCAAATATTTTGAAGCAAAATTCGTCCCTGCAATGCCAGAAGGAAATAAATGCTGTAACAGGACAGACTTTAAGTAGCAGAATCAGTATTCATGGAAGCTATTTCTCCAAAATGATTAAAGTAGCTTAAATCACAGCGGAAGTGTAAGTTGGAGATATAAACATACTGTACATACAAGGTCTTTAGTATACCAACATACTATTAAATGACCTGTTTTAAAAGTAAGCTATCTTTTTTCTTCTTTTATCTCTCAAAAATTAATACAAATATACAGTCATAATCTCTAATATTTGTTTCTGTCTAAATCTGAATGATGTTCTTTGTGCGGAGAGTTCCTAATACATATAAGCTAAAATCAACAGAATGACATTTCCCATCAACTTAAAAGTGTTGTGTACTGACTTCCGTGTGCCACGTTGTTCCAAAACATAAACTAAAATGCAAAGAATACCGTTCCAATGAAGTTTCAATCTTGTCTTCTACTGTTTCATGTGCTGGTCAATTTTCTTTAGGGTCATCTAAAAAGCAACTAACATCAGAACCCACAGCACATAAAGTTCAACCCAAAACCCTCTCAACTTAACCTAATTCTTTTCACGCATTGAAAAACTTTGTACATTTCACAATGTTTTATAGCAACGTAAAATGGCTTTGGTAACTACATAATGTTGGGTAAGTTGTCAGACAACTGCACAGGAGTTACTAAAGTAAATATGTATCCTATATATGCAAAACGTGAAACAACTCTTCTCGTTAATATCTCTAGCAAAAAAACTCCATTGTTATGCCACATTCTTATATTCAAGTGCTAGATTTAAGTTATTAGCATCACGAGTAACAAAGCAATGAGAGTTGCATCCCATTTGCAGGATCAAACAAAGTATCTCTTCCAAAACAGCAAATATTTTCTTAGTACAGCTTCAAGAAAATAACATACCTTCAATCAGAATCCCCATGAGAAGAGCTTCTGTTCCAGTGTTAGCATATTTAAGTTTTCTTGCTTGCAGTTCAGCCATGGTAAATGCTTTTATCGCCTTGGCCGACCATCTAAAATTTCACTCACCCAAAACACATTGAAATACCAATAATAAACAACAGTCAATATCCCAAAACTCTACTCCTTTTCCGGTTCAACAAAACAAATATAACAAGAAATAAAATGGAAAACACTCACTTAGGAAGTTTCTCTACAGCCACCGGAGGCTCCGGCTTTCTGCAATAACAGAATGAATCAAAGCTGTCATCTTTATAGCTTACAGGCTAAGACTTCGATTATCCCAAAGATAATATAATCAATCAATCTCAAAACTATCGGGATGAGCTATATGAGTTCTCTATATCCATTCAGGTCCACAAAAAACAGTTTAAATTGGAAAAAAAAAAGTGCAAGGATAAATAAGGGGCAAGTGTGAGAACTGACCCATAGGGAATGACGAACGCGACAGTGTCTCTAATGGGGCAATCTTTTGAAAGAAATTGTTTGAAATTCCTGGACCGAAGAGAGAATTTGATAGGAGTACCAAGCCATTGGCACTGCAGATATTTCGGTTCCAATTCGTTTTTTGTCCGGAGAGATGAATTGGGTCCTCCGTAATTCAGCTGGTTGATGCTCTTAGAAGTTGCTGCCATTCTAGAGACAGCTTGAACAGCCATTTTTGCCGCAAGACACTGCTCCAATTTGAGAAAATGGGTTGAAAATTGAACCTTTTGGTACGATGAGAAGACGATAAGAAACGACGGCGTTACATCACCTTACCCTTCATCTGGGCTTAAGCAAGTCCGGCCCATAAATTATTGGGCTTAAGTAAGTCCGGCTCACTATAAGATCCAATAAATTTATGGGCCGGACTTGCTTAAGCCCATAAAAGTCTAGGTGCACCGATATCTGAAATGTGACTTTGCGATTATAATACAGGTACGTTTGGGAGTGTTAGAGTGAGTTAGAGTATAATACTTCGACATGTAAAGAAAAAGTATCTCCTCCACAGAATAGTTTTGACACAACCAATCCCTTTAAATCTATTTTTGTTCTCTTGACAGAACTAATTCTATTACGCTCAAACATTAAGATCTCATTTCTGTTTACTTAAACGTCTCTTTCTTATCAAAGATTCTAACAATTGAAATTCATTGGCAGCAACTCTTACCATTGCCACCTAGACAAGTGTGAAGCTCAAAGAAACTAGTAGCTTTATAAGGGATGTTACATATCCACCATCACTAAAAACCTCTACTTTAAAGTGAAAGCGATTTCATCCACTTCACCATTACTAAAAACCTCTACCAACTTCATTCACTCCAGAGTAGATTCAGCTAAAGGCCTCCCTCCTCTCTTCTAGACCGCAAATGCAATTCCAGATCTGTTGCATCATATTTGCGAATAACCAAGTCATATGGAACAATTTCAGCTGACCAATTATAGTTAGTTTAAAGAAAAATATACTTTTTCACTAACCCTTAAAAGAGTCGAAAATAGTTGACACAGAAAACCACTAATCTATTGACCCTTCTAATCTTAAACCAAACAATACTACTATATGCTGCAAGCAAACAAGGTGGCAGACCAAAACTTTCTTCATTATCAACAGAAAATAGCAATGTTTAATCAGA
Source organism: Solanum virginianum (assembly GCA_000787875.1). NCBI lineage: Eukaryota > Viridiplantae > Streptophyta > Magnoliopsida > Solanales > Solanaceae > Solanum > Solanum virginianum. Next base: position 63,564 of record DF357766.1, read on the forward strand.
AAGCATATATGTCTGTCACTCCCAAGCACTAATTCATCAACTAACTCGACCTAATTCAGTTTTACCCATAATTGGGTTATTCAATCATATGTACAATGAAAGGTCTCAACAATATGAGACACGGCCTTGAATGATTGCTCCTTCTGTGTATGTCAGTTATGTTAGTCTTCCTGCTTTTGGACTTCCTTTGCAGTTGCGTGCGATCTGTGCAGGCTAATAAAACCAAAGTGAAATAATTGTCGATTGATCTCTGCTGTAAGGTGATGTGCAGATAATATACTATGCAGCGATAAAGAATCTCGATGGATGCAAATGACCTTCTCGGTTGTCAACGAATCTCTGATATCCCCTTCTTTTTCCCTTTCTTTAACCTATCCAGACACAATAAAGCACAACCTCATTGAAGCAATAGCTCCTCATCTCTCTGTAGTTCTTTGAGCCGCCTTTTCGCATATATAGTGATCATCACAGTAGTAACAAAAGTGAAACTAAAGCCAAGAACATTAAGAATAATCTGTGGAGCTGATAAAAAACGTTGTTCCTGAGAAACATTGGCAAGAGTCTTTATCAGGATGCCACTGCACAGAAAGTTGGAAGTAAAGGTATTCAGCAAATGGAAGTTGTTCTTGATCAGTAAACAAGAGATACTATTAAGAGAATAAAACCAGATGAGGAAGTTTTTTTAATAATGAAAAGTAAACATTTGTCAGAATATAGAGGTAGCATACACCAAATGAAACCCTTCTAAAACAAGTAAAAAGCTTGCTTTGTGTTCAGTTTGCATTCTCCCCAGAGAATGAACCATGGAAATCTTCCAATCCAATTGCACTCCTGCCACAACAGCCCTCCACAACAATAGTGCAAAAGGAACAAAACCCGAATAATCATAGACAAGCAGAGTACTAAACATGAAAGGCAATAAAACTAGTGTAATTAGAAATATGGAAATAGCATCAGCCCCCCCTAGATAAGAAAAATCAGGAGAAGACACAAATCGATTGGTCTCTTATGTTCATGGACAACAATAACCTTTAAAGGATTTATAACTAGTATAAACAGAAATCCCTCATAACTATTATTGTCAATGTGAGTCCTTAACTCCTTTCATATAACTATTTGTGAAGAGTTTCTGGGTTTGGAAATCACTATCAAGTGTTTAAGTTAGACTTGTAAACTTTGATTCGACCTTGAAGCACGAGTGTTATTACTGTACTGTATTGTACTATCAATAAAATTTTCTTGAGAGATAACTTAATGATTCCAGGTAAGCATAAACTTTTTTGTTCATGTTTGATCCGTAGAGCTCAAACATTGTCCACAATTGGTTAATTCTGCATCAGAGAAATACAACAAAAATTGCAAATTACTGTTTTTTGAAACACTAAATAAAAGTTGCAAATGGTTATCCATGGGCTAGGGTGTTGTATGCATACAGTAATAATCTTTTAAGGTGCCCCACCGCATCCCCCCTAAAAAAAAGGTTAAAGGGAGAAAAACTAGATAACTGCTGCAAGAGAAAAATTTATTACAGCAAGAGCATGAACAGTTACAAGCTGAAAGAATGAAAGCTTAGTTTAGCACCGTACAATATGAAGTGCCCCCACAACAAACATAATATAATAGGACAAGCAAGAGATAAAATAGCTTTTTTGGCTGTTGAAAAAGGTTTTTCAAATATCCTACAATGACCTTCACTTATAGAGAGCATATTAACTAATTAGTTCAGGAAAAAAATGTCAGCTTGCGTGTCTAAGTCAAAATTATAGGCAACCAGAAGCATGGCGAGGGGAAAAGGGTAAAGGTGAGCTAAGAAACTTTTCCACCAGCATTAACAATGTTATGCCAACACATCAACCAAATTACTATTCTATACTCCAAAACACCTCAAACATTAAAGTGGATCATAACATAACTTGGAGAAGAACAATTAACATTTATCCACATGTATAATATCCCTTCCTCAATTGGCTAGCTGCGAGGAGGTGATCCTAATGACTGAGAATTTGAAAAAGAGAAGATTACACGTCAGCTGGTGTGTCTTGTTTAAAAGCTCGGGAGAAGATGTGAACCACCAACTTCTAGATTGCTGGATAGCATCTCGCTTCTGTTGGGAAACACTGTCATGCTCAGATGGGTCATTAAAAGATGGAAGAGAAGACCTAGGATATGCGATGTTGCTCTCGTAGTACTTAAGTGGACCATGGGGAGAAATATGATGGCTTTTGATAGAATAGAGAAGGATTTTATACATTGAGTAGATTATTATTATAAATTATTTTTGGGGGCACCCACAATAACATACTTAGTATAATCCCACAAGTAGGCCAGGGGAGGGGAGAGTGGACGCACGACCTTGCCATCCCTTGTGAGATAAAGAGTTTGTTTCCAACAGACCCTTGGCTCAAGGGGAGAAAAAGTATGCTTGAAAAATAAAAATTGATAGCAACTACATTAAAACAGCATGCTAATCAAAGTACAAGAAACAACATACAATAACAGAAATCGGAGGACAACTACAAGAGTACTACTACTACTACTAGTATGGAGGGAGAAGCTAGGCATCACACAACTAGCAACCAACCCTCTATCCTAATTCGTGCTATCCATAATCTCCTATCTAAGATCATATCGTCAGAGTGCTGAAGTTGCCACATGTCTTTTCTAATCCCCTCTCCCCAATACTTTTTTCAGCCTACCTCTACCTCTTTTAAACTCACCAAAGCTAACCTCCCACTTTCGAACTGAGGCATCTGTGTGTATAGATGATTGGGTGTTGTTCGAAGAGACAAACATGTTTTTGTAAGATTTTCTATTTTTTGGTATACTTCTTGCACACAGACATTTGTCGCCCTTCTTCAATAAATTGTTATTACTTTATTAAGAAAAAATAGAAATTGATAGCGGTAACCTCCTTTGGCACCATGCTTTTCTGAGCTTACCTACCATTTAATGTGAAGTGTATAAGCTTCAAATTAGGTCGGTCACCAGTCCTATTCCTGGAACAAGCAAACTGAGGCAAGCCGTTATTCTTATTCTCAACGATAGTAGAATTAAGGAGAGTATTTAAATATTCACAGTTCATACATGATTCAATAACGAAAGTTGCTTTTTAATCTTTAGGAACCAGAGGAGTGAGGAGAAAGCAGACACAGAGGAATGGAAGGCAGGACCTGCCCTCCTCTGATAGGCAATTCATCAACACATATTGCTGTCACAAGAAATACATCCAGCAAGTCAATTTTCACAAGAAAAGAGAGAGAATTCTTACGTGTAAAGTGTAACAAATATTTCTGGAATCATGCCAATGAGTGTCCCCAGCAAATAAGGACCGTATTTGACACCAGTTGCCCTTGCACAGTAATTATAGACTAAGTACGGAAAAGGGGAAATCCTGATAAGTGTGACAGCTCGGGCCTGATTAAACCAATTCCCTTCACCAGCTAGTCTTATAACAGAAGCATTCTTGGGGTTTCTTTCTATCAAGCTCTACAGGAGAAAAAAGAAAGAGATGAATTATTTTATTTGAGTCAATAATAAAAATGCAGTCAGTGCAATCAGACAGTGAAAATTAATGAAGTACATACTTGGATTCTGCGGTGGAAAAGATGACTAATGAAATAAGGAAGAGATACACCAATAGGAACTGCTCCAATGATAAGTAGAAAACCATAACCATATCCGAACGTCATCCCAGCTACCCATATGGAGGGACTGGACGGTAAAACCAGGGTGGGGAAAAGTGCCACAGAAGAATAAACTAGTACTGCTAGTATAGGAGTACTGAATGTTCTGGTCTCCCAATTTAGTATGGGAATGATCTCCTGAAATAGGGAAAATAACAATCAACTTAATATGATCCAGAACAATAAAACCATGAAGATTCGCATTACAGAGTGAGATAACAAATAGTATAATGAATGGTGTTAACAGCCAATCCATTAATGAACTACCCTAGTACTCCATAAGCATCCTGCTTCATTCAAATGCTAAATGAATGAGTTAACTTTGTGACTCTTAAAATTAATAACCCAAGAAAAACTTATCTACAACCCTTCCTCTGATTTAGTTAGCAGCATTAAGCTCACCTACAGTTGTTCTACAACTCTTCCACCCCAAGTACCAAACTTAGTGCTCTAAATGAAGTCACTTCTCAAACTCAGCCTATACTAAAGAGATCAGTTTACGCAGCTCAGACGTCCTCCATAAGCAGTTCAGCCAGAATCAGGAGCCAATAACAGAACAAAGATTAATTGGTGATGAAAGACCACACATTACAATATCCAGTTTTGCTAAAGCATCAATAAACTCACACTCAACTTATAAATCTACAATCCATTAAACTAATATATTAAGAGGGTTTAAAAAGCATGAATCAATGCACTCATAGAGCAAGCAAAAAAGCTAAAACCAGCAGCTATAAAGAATTCCACTTCCTCACATGCAATGTATAATACAAACAAATACATTATACTGTAATTTAATAGGACACACATTACCCATTAAAAAATACAATTTTTTTTTAACAAGAAATAAGAAAGATCATGCTCAAACAGACCTTATCCATGAAGAAGGGTCCAACCCATTTGAGAAAAACAGCAGCCAATACTCCCACAAAAATAAGGACAAGTACCAGCTTAGCCCACCACCAAAGAGACCAACATCTGCTATTCCCTCCATAGCTAAGCTCTGAAGATGAAGAACCCATACAACCCGCAACAAAACCCTTATCCTCCTCCAAATCATCTCCACCCAATTTCACATAATCACCCTTCAGATCTCCCTTCCCCAACCCCAACCCCAACCCCAACCCCAATCCCAACACCGGCGCTGGCATCACAACCACTAACCCTTCCTCCTCATCATTCCCAGCAAAAGTCATCACCACAATATCAGCAATCCAATTCCTAATTATCAAAATCCAAAAAAAACCCAGACGGGGTTTCCCTAATTAACCAAAAAATCCTTTACAATTCCAATCAAAATCAAAAACCCAGATGGGGTTTTCCCTAAAGCTCCACCCCTTCACAGGAAAAGAAGTAATTTAAGCCCTAATAAAGGGTAAGAAGACAGAAAAAAATGGAGAATTGAGAAGAATTGAAGTGCTTTTGCGTAGAGATATTCCAATTAAAGTGTTTACAGACACATTATATATAGAGATTAAACAAATAAATTGGATGCTGATGAGTGAATGATGAAGAAGATGATGAAGAAGAGAAAATGGTAGATGAAGAAGAGAAGCAATCAATAATGTACTAGTAACGATAACACAAATAAAGGGTTTTAATATATTTTATTTTAATTAACCGATTTTTTTTTATTTTATTATTTTATATTATTACAACAACCGATAATTTTGTTTAACTTTGTTACCAAAAATAAAAAATTGCATTACGGCCATTCTATCAGTCAGCTTTCGGCCGTTCTTTCAATGAAATGACAATATTGTCCTTAGCCAACTTCTTTTGTATATTGACTACTCTTAAACTTGTTGAAGATTTAGCTTCGCGTTAACAACAACAACAATAACATATCCAGTGATATCTCATAAGTGGGTCTGAAGAGGGTAAAATCTACACAGACCTTATCACTACCTCATAGAAGTAGAGAGGATGTTTCCTGGGAACCCTCATCTCAAAACCCATAAGCAGGAAAAAAAACTAGATATGACAAAAAGAAAAAGGGAAGGGAACAGAAAGAGCGACAAGTAATGAGTAGCATATGGCAATATGTAGAAATGATAACTAGATATGACAAAAATAAAAAGGGAAGGGAACAAAAAGAACGATTATTGTTGTTGTCTTATTTAGATATTTTCAACTCAAATATGAACCATCGTCGAAATTGGATGGATAACTTGTTAAATTTATCGTTAATTTTTATTTAAATTACCCTCCCGAGACCCCACTTGTGGAATTGCACTGAATATGTTGTTTGTTTGTTTTTTTTTATTTAAATATATAAATTACAATCTATTTTGAATAAGCAATTTTTGCACATAATAATGTATTTTCATTGAGATGCTTTTAATCTAAATTTTGAAACATATTTCAAACATTTATCATAATAACAATATACTTGTTACAGTTATAGTCTGCAGAATACAGGAAGTACATAAATTTTATGTTTATTTCGTAACAGCAACATATTCAGTGAAATCCCACAAATAAGGTCTAGGAGGGTAAAATGTATGCTGACCTTATCATTACCTTATAGAGATAGAGAGGTTACCGGAAGACCCTCATCTCAAAAATATCAGGTCCCAAAAGTAGAAGATACTAGATATGAAAGAGAAATAACTTAAGTGGAAAGCAAATAAAAATATATAAATACATGACTAATCCTATTAGGTTATTATAACATAAGGCTGGATATCATTCTACTCCTATCAACTTATTAACGTGCTAAATAAATAAATTAATTATTTAAAATATATTAATTTACTGACTATACGAGTGATGAAATTTTTATTAATGAAGATTAATGTATTGCAACAACCATAGACAAATGAAACTAATATGATAGATTCTTTTATCTAATTTTACTTATCCTAATTACAAATAAAACCTTAACAAAACTTATATTACTTTTATGGAAATTCACACACATAATAAATTCCTCATGTTCTTTGTCTGATTGGAATTTATTTTCCTCATGATATTTGTCTGATAACAAAAGATATTTAATACTTTTGAGGCATTTCACATCAACTCATAAAGGGGCAAAATCGTCATTTGATTCACTTCTTCTGACTTCTGTTAATTTGGTACACTCCTTTTTCTAAACTAAAAAAAATCATTTGATGATGGACCCCACCAACTTGTTAATTAAAATAATATATTAGTAAATTCCTAAATATGTTTCCTTATCATTTGCCATAAACTACACATCGTTACGACGCCGTATAATTGACTGATGCCGACACGTGTGACGCAACGTAAAGCCGCTTAGACGGTGATATAGGACACGTGGCATAATATTGATGTTTATGCGTGACAGTGAAGATACGAGTGTACATTAACGGGAAGTTTGATATCTTTGACATGTAGATTTTTTGAAAATAATTTATCTATTTTTTGAGTTGATAATAAAGTTTATGTATATTTTATCTTTTTTGAATTTTATTAAACATATTATTATTATTGTTTATTATTTATTTTTATCGTGAAACAGAATTATGTGTAATTTTTTTAATTTAGAATTCCCATGTATAAGACTTATTTGAAAGAAACATTCAGATATTATGACTTTTTTTTATTATTAAGAACTTAAAATTAAAATATGTTCAAAAAATAATTTTATCCAATATGCTGTATTTTTGTTAAAGTAATGAGGAATTTCCTATTTAGGAGATTACGCGTGAAGTTTACTGGAAATTGTGCATATATCTAATGAAATAAAATGAAAAGTTGACACGTATAAAAGAGCTGAATTTGGTGGGCCAGAGGGACAGGAAAGTATAGGAAGTAAGGAATAATTTAATTTAATAAGATTGTGTACTTCGTATCAATTGTCAAATATATTTAAAATAATTGTTATATAGTACTAAAATTAAAAAATATATTTATAAATAAAAATTTAATTATTTATAAAAAAATATTAGTCAAACATAATTTTTCTTAAAAATTTGTGTCAAATATTATTATGATAATTAAAATGGGAGCAAAAAAATATTATATATATGTAATTACTATTAAAAAGTAAGTAGAGTATGGGGCATCGAATGAATCTTGTTACGTTACTGTTACTTCAAATGAAATTTTAGTCATTGTCATCTGTCTTCTTCTATAAAATTTTATAATTAAATAATAAAAATTTCATGTTAATTTCATTATTTAAGGATTAACAATAAATTATATGAAATTCAATTAGTTATGAGTTATATAATGAATTGATTAGAAATTGTCAATAAATTTTGAAGCTAAATTCGTACTCAATTTATTTATCATTTTCTTTTAGTTTATTTCAAAAAGAAGGATGTGATATTTGATAATTCTTCGAATTCAATATTTTACTTGGTTGTTTAAGATTATAAGACTCAAATAATACTTTGATAAATTTAATATATGTTTAATTTAAAATTATAAAATTTTAAAAATTACATATATGTAATATTATGTGTTGATCAAATTACGACAACAATAATATACTCCTTGAAATATCATAAAAGTGAAATTTAGAGAAGGTAAAATGTTCGTAGATCTTACCTCTAGCTCATAAAAATAAAGAGAGTGTTTTTGAAAGTTCATCAACTCAAATATATCAGTTTTAAAAATAGAAAATATTAGATACATATAATTATTGATCAAGTTATATACATAAAATGAAAGAGAGAGAGTATGATTGATGATGACAAAAGGTGAATGAATTATTGGTGAGAATTATGGAAAGGGAAAAATTATATTTGGAAGGGAATAATGAGGCAACAACAGACATACTTGAAATTATTGAGTAAAAAAGAGAATAAATGACAATAAAAGGAGTTGTCTCTTATATTTGTATTTCTTTTCTCTCTCTGAATTATGTATAAAACTCTACTGTGGTCAGCATTTTATTTTTTTTTTAAGAAAAAAATAACTGTTTTTTTTTTAGTTGCTTTAACAAAAGGAAAACACAAATGATTGACTTTGAAATTCTTAAAAAAAAAAAAAAAGAGAGGGAGAGAAGAAACTTGACTTCATTGGGTGAAAAATTGATCAAATAAACACATTTTCTAATAGCTAAGATAGGTTTTATTTAGTTCCTTAAATATACACTATTATTGAATAGTTTTAATTTTTAAAATTAGATAGATGCAATTTTTGTTATTTTTTGCTCAATCTTTATGTCCGATTGAGTTTCTGCTTTTACAATCAAATTTGACAATATTTTTTTCGATATGGTGACTCATTATAAATCATTCCTTTGGATTGAAGAAGATTATGTAAACATTTACTCGATATTTCACTTATCAGATTTCATTGTGGAAGGTATAATTTTTTTTGAATAATTCACTATGATATATCTGATCCATGCATAACATTAGAAAAAATGAATACAAATAGTTATAGATACTTAGTATTGACAACAGATCTAAAAAATTATTTTAAAATATCAAATTTAGATAATTGTACTCTGTCGAAGCAAGGAACCATGGCATATGTGTTTGGAATAGATTCCATTTTGAGATAGCTGAAAAAGCACTATCTCGTTGAAAAACTCTATACATCTGCCCTTTCTTAGCACATTTCTTTAGATGAAGACTTCATTTTTTCCCTCTTTTCGAATGATAAATCTTTCAAAAGTACACTTGGAGAGCGCAATACAACGGAGAGTTGTATGCTGTGTTCGGGAAGGATGAATCGCTCTAAAAAAGGAATCTATTGATTCTCTCCCAATTGGTTGGATCGTAGATGTGATGATGTACTTCACGGGCGAAGTTTCTGATTCAAGTCCAAGATGGTCCAGCTGCACCAAAGAAAAGAATAGAAGAAGCGTTTGACTACTTCATGCATGCTCCACTTGGCTTGGAGGATATAACTCAGTTGGTAGAGCTCCACTTTTGCAATTGGGTCGCTGCGATTACGAGTTGGATGTCTACTCGTCTAGGTAGTAATGATAATATCTTGTACTTGAACTGGTGACTCACTTTTTCTAAGTAATATGGAGAGGATCAAAACATGCCACTAAAAGACTCTACTGAGACAAAGATGGACTGTCAAGAACATAGATAAGGTAGGATGGACAGTTAATCAGATCTAGTATGAATCGTATATGAACGGTAGTTGGAGTTAGCGTCGCTCCTAAAGTTCCCTCATTTGAGATTTTTAGGGAAGATGATCAAGTTAGCCCTTGTGAACAACTTGATGCATTATCTCCCTTCCAAGGATCCATGGATCGATCCCATCGTCTTCACCCCGTAGGAACTACAAGAACACCTTAAGGATGCCTTCAACATCCAGGTCACGAGTCGACCATAGAACCCTATTCAATAAGTGGAACGCATTAGCTATCGGCCTTCAAATTGGACAGTCAGGGCCAGAGTTTCAAATTTAACAAGAATTTTTTCTAATATTTTTAGTTATGTCTTTTTCTTTTTCACAATTCACATTAAATTCAAGAATTAAAGTCTAGTGAGCTGAAGAAATCACTTGAAATATTTATAAAAAAAATATTTTTGTTATTTTTCACATACAAAAGTTGATTTCATGTCAATTAATACATTAATTCCTTAATTTCATAAAATAATGTTTACACAATTAAAAATTGCCTATAATTGATATTCATAGATTTTCTATAGTTATTACTCCAAATTAATTAAAATTATTCAAATAAATTCACAATTAATAATTTCTTGATTTATGACTTATCTATACCATCTTCAGTTCTTCTTCACCTGTTACTCCAACAACCAGCTATGGCAGTTTCTACACTAATCTCTATCCCAAAATTGCCCCTTCTTCCCAAATCAAACAAAACCCAATTTCTCCTCTCTTCAAAGCAAAGGTCCCTATTTTCATCAACTATTGAAAGCTGCTCATCTCAGAACTTGAAAAATGCAGCTACAGTTTTGGGGGTTACTGGAATTGCTTTGGCCACATTAATGGTGGAACCTGCTGCAGCATCTGCTTCTGAAATAGCTATAATGGGTTCTTTTTCTCAGTTCAATGAACCTTCTAATGCTCTCTCTTTACCTACTTGGGCTATTCATGTTTCCAGCGTCGTGGAATGGTATTTATTTACTCTGCAATACACAATTAATTCTAAATTCTTGTCCCTTCTTTTTCAATTTATTTAGCATGAGTAATTGAAAGATTGCAACTTTTAGGGTGTGTTTGATGCGAGGGAAAATGTGAAGGAATTAGTTTTGTTACTTATTTTATGATGTTTGGTATGTAAGCAGAAAATATTGGATATATAGTTTTTATCGTATAATTTAGGAAGTTTTGGAGGACGAGGACTAGGACGGAAGGCTAGTAGACAGCCGAACATTGTTGAACCTTTTGTGGGAGAGGTAGGAAGACACCTCCTCCTCTCCTTTTTCTCCTTGTTAGTGGCATTATCTAGTAGTAATTGCGTAGTGTCTTATTATTCCAAGTGTATTACTATCTGTTGCTGCATTTGCTTTGTATCTTGCTATTTTTGCTATCATAGTTTTCTGGCAATTCTGCTTTGAAAACCTTTCTTTTGAGTCGATGATCTATCGGAAACCACCTCTTTACCCCTCAATAATAGGGATAAGTTCAGCATACATCCTAATCTCTTCAAGCCCAACTTCCGAGTTTGCACTAGGTATGTTATTGTTGTTTATATAATCTAGGAAATAACCAAATGCTATGAGGTTGAGGTAAGTGGTGTGGGAGCTATCAGCTATGGCGGTGGGGGGTAAGGCGTGGTTGGAAATCAGAGGGTGGGGAGGAGAAAATCAGTGTGGAATGCTGAATTTGTTTTCTTAGAGAAAATATTTTCATAAAATTCTGACCAACTTGAAAAATTGAAAACGCTTTCTCGTCCCTACAATACGCCCTTAGAATGGATGGAAAAGAAAAACATGCGAAATAAATTAGGACCATAAGGGATGGTTTTGTTCTAAATGAAATGACTCACTAACACTTTGTTTAAAAGGGTTACTGCAATGGCTCTGGTTTGGCAATATGGTGAGAAGTCTGGAAATGCTTCTTGGAAGGGACTCTCTTGGGGCATGGTGAGTAATGTTATTTTTTAGAGTTTGGTAATTTGTCAATTTGGTGCACATTGATCCATTAACATGCATAAAGTCCCAAATTTTGGTTAAGTGTACTTTCCGCTCTGAAATGTTGAGAATTTACAATTAAATGGCCAATGAGGGCACCTCAAAAGGTTTGACCAAAGTGTTGTAACCTATAGAGTCACAGGTTGTTCAACCTTCACCAGCAAAATTTGTCTTTTCTCCAATTTATGTTGCTTATTTCTCCCCTTAGATGTGGTTGTTTGAAATTTAATTGTCAAAAATACATTTGTGGGTTATTGTTTATAATTGTCAATGGCATACATGTATGCAATGAAATTCATGTGTTTGTCTCAATATATACAGAACTGTAATTTGTATAGGCATATAATAAATGGTGGGTAAATGATCATGCTTGTTATAATCGATCATCTTATTCTGGTGCTGATCAGTGTAGAATGAAATGCCAGGTTAGTAGATCTGAGGCCTGGTGTATTTTCATGTGACAATGATAGATTGAGTTGAAAAAGAAGTATCAAGTACATACATGTCATGAGATGTAACTCTTGTAGAAGTCAGCCTCCCAACTTGTTCTTCCTCTTATGTTTGATGGCCATGGCAGTTCGGGTTGACTCACTTAGCCTCGCAAACTTCAACCCTTCCCTTATCATTTGTTATTGCGATAGAATCAGAAAACCTAGAAGCACAATATATCCAAAAACCTTCAGCAATAACTGACCTTTTACATTGTAATTCAAATACCTTCAGATGTCTTGGGAAGAGGTAGGGAGAAAGTTATTTGGTTATATTATATTGATATCACCCATGTTGCATCCGTAAGTCTTTTACAATCCTCTGTGGATACTTGGCGTTTCTCCTTGATGCTTGACATCTTTCCTTAATTTGGATCCTCCAATTTGTTCTTTCTCTTTAACAGGTGGAACTCTCTGTTCGTCATTTAAAATTAGTGTTAAATAGAAAATGCCTCAATCTATAATGTGCAATGGCTTATCTGAATATTGTGAAAAAGATAATGCATGAAGAAGAAGAAGGTATATTTACAAGGAAGGGAACTATGTGCATTCTTCCCTCCCACCTCTCAAGTTGTATTATTTTGTCCGAATACCTCATCTGTTTACCATTTCTATTTTAAGCTGTTGCTTTGCCACTAAAAGCACTGCACCCCAAAATACCACAATCAATAAAATGATACATATCTATCTCCAGCATTATGCAGATGTTTCAAAAAATCAAGTTGAAACAAATATCTGTACAATGTCATGTTGTTTTCTTAAGAGAGTCTATGAGAGCAGAGATATGTCAGTTAAGAGAGGTAGCTCTTTGACAGTATTTGGAAGAGTTTGGGGTTAATTGAGTTGAAGAAAGAGTCATAGGAAGGTAGCTTTTGAGATGCTCATGTTTTTTGCTCCATACTTGCTGAAACTTCATATGTTTCTCAAAGCGCAATAACTATTAGTCTATTATACCATTTCCCTATAAATTTAAACATAATTGAAGGGGCTAGGCGAGGCCATGATGTGTTGTTTGAGCAGCTAATTAGGTTTCTGGAAATAAAAACTCTTCTGTAGTGAAATTGTCACAAAAAAAGAGTTTAAAGAGTCAAATATTTTCCATCTTTTGATGAGTAGTATGTTTTGAACTGACAAATTAGGTTATACTGAGTGTTTGCATCTCAATAATTTGTTAGACTCCCAAGCTAGATCAGGTTGCCGGATTTCCATCCTAAGTTAAAAGTTGAATGTGTTCAATCATATTTAGCAAAAGCAGGAAAAAAAGGCTTCTCTTTCGACTTCTAAGTTAGAGGCTGAATCTGCTAGGTCATACTCTAGTGTAAGAAGGAACTTAAGCTTCACTTTCCACTTACTAACTTCAATCCGTTTCCTGAAGAACTACTTTCTCGAACCTTCTTAACCATGCTGTTTAACATGGCATTTGTCTAGTAGGAATTTTTTTTGATGAACCAGATAATTGGGCACTGAGCAGTCAATATTTTGATCTGGGAGTTAGCCTCTTTCATCATTTCCTTTTATGGATATTTGGAACCTTCATCCAAATCGATGTCAAGATCAACTGTGTTAATAGGTTATGACATTTACAGAGTCCATTTGAAGTTAAAAATATTTCCAATCAGGGGACACGGCGAAGTGTTTATGGATAGTCTTGCAGTCAATTATATTATATGCCATGAAAAAAGTGTCATTTAGGTGAAAACTCTTAAAACCTACGCAATGGCAGATCTAGAGCACAGTCTATGAGTTCATGGGGACACAATGGTTTTTGCCCAGACCCTGCATATATATTAAGAAATCAATTAAATATCTTTAACTATTTGAATTGTGAACCCAGTTATTATTGAGATCGTTGTAGGAATCTATAAACTTCAAATCTTAGATTCGCCTGTGATTACTTACGTTCCCATATATCTAAAAAAGAATTGAATAAAAGACGAGAAATATACCTATAGAGCAGTTTGATGCACTAAGAGATGGATGGCTCATTTTTCATTTTAAATTCCTAAAGTATGTCTGATGGAAGTTGATTGTTATCCTCTAGCTGCTTCCAACCGCTCCTTGTTTGTGCTCTAAACTTTAAAAGAATTAATTGTCATAACTGACTTTTCCTTATCTGGCAAAAAGTAGAAGTTTCATTAAGTTTGCATCCAGTGGATGCTGGAATTACATCAGTGAGCAAAAACAAGTTGGGCTACTTCCATAATCGTCATAATTGACATGTAACTCCTGTTCTTTAAGCTAATGGGAAGGTGCTCTGGAACAATACATCTCATATCCCCTTCTCTATCAGTTTAAGAGTTTACACTTTTAGATGAGGTAGTTACACGATTCTACACTTTTATCCCTTTTCCTCTTTTGGGTGAAATGAAATGAGATCTAGGCTCTGGAAGTTTTGGAGTCTTGGTTAAAAGGTTACTGCATGATACTATATAGGTTTCTCTTCTTTTTCCTAGTATTTTCCCTGATCATATATCTTCCTTTATATACCATCTTATTGGTTCTTTAGCAGCTTATGCATACCACTTCTTGGTCTAGGTGCCCCTGCTAGGTGGAGCATTTTGTGCCTGCACATGGCATTTCTTTTACAACTCCGAGTCCCTTGAGGTAATTAGATATTCTTATATTTCCTTTAAAGTAAGGATTTCTATCATATGCGATGAATATTATGAGTTAAAAAAAAGAATTAAAAAACATATGATCAATTACTGAAACTTATTCCAGATATTCAATGATAACCTTATAACTACTACGCCCCTGGGCTTAGTTCAAGTGGCAGGATTTGTGACTTAGATCACAGGACTAAGCCTCATATTTAAGTGGAGAAGGATAGAGGATGGCCCCATTATCCTTGAGTTTTGAAGGCTGTGGTTGGTCCCAAGATTTGGCCCCGGATGGATTTCTGTCATAATTTAAAAAAAAAATAACTTGCCAGCTCTCAATTTCTATTTGCTTGCTTTAGCCTTAACACATCTATGAATTTAGGGTGCGGGGTGGGGGAAGGGGGTTCCTGTCAGTAAACCTGAATTTTGACTACTGGTTACACACACCTTTGACAATTGATGTAATACGAAGGGTTGTGATAGACTTGTAAACCAACTAACCTGAAAGTATTTGTTTGAAGAAGAAAAAGTCAATGGAAGCAATGGCTTAATGCTTCACAGATTTTGTTGATTTTGCTTTCCGTTTTCACTCATCTGATGGAAATGGTAGAATATAGTTCTTCTTTTCATAATTTAACCGGACTTTGATATTATTACAAGAGCTGAGCCTTCAAATCATAAGGCAATGCATATGGAGCTTGTCTTTGTTTATAGTATTTTTCCCCATTTGAAGGATTTTCCGGTATTCTTAGACAAGTCTTATCTTGTTTTTATGATTTTAAACGACATGCATTTGATGCATGAGTTTCAGGTATTAGTGGCTCTACAAGCAGCTTTGACAGTTCTTGGTAATGCCACAATGTGCATCGCTGCATTCCGTATTTACAGATCACAGGAGCAATAAAGGAATTATTTATCATTCAGTTTGGTTTACTTCCTCAAACTTCATCACTCGTTCAGCTTCCTTATCTACGTGGTACTTCATTTGATCTTTTGCAGTCTCTTCTCACGTTTGCATTAAACAGGAACGTTGTTCATCAAAAATGCTAATTGATTTTGCAGAAGAAGAAACATTATATGACGAACACTATGACACTTCACACGTAGTTGACACAAAGTATGTAGAATAAGATAAAGTGTCTATTCCATGGAGGGAAGTCAAAAGCTTTTAGCAAGAAAACCAGTATGGATCGAGCTGTCCCGGGAAGAAGATTATTCTGCTTTTTGGTGACTGGTGAGTTTGTCAAGAAACTTTCTTGACTTTAGTTTTTCCACTTGCATTGCTGTACATACTTTAAACAACTCCTTTTAGACATCTTAAGATGGCAATTATTGACTTTCTAGGAATTCTTCTTGTCAAATATCATAGCCGGAATCTTCAACGCTCTTCGTTTATGTACTGTATTATTTCTCCAATTACCTGCTTGACTAGTTCCTTAATCATTGCTCTGTTGCTGATATATGGCAAACTACTAGCTGCCTGAGTTTGGTTGTATTAATACAACAAAATAGTTATGGTCATTTTTCTCTGTTATTGGCCTCGACCCTCGAGCCTATGGCATTGCAATACCATCAATGAACTATACCTCCATCTCAAATTAGTAGGGTTTGGTTGTATGAATCCTCTGTATCTATCCCATTTTGCATGGCACATCACATGTAAAACTGCAGGAATATAAAAGATAAACTGAAGCTAACTTATGTGAATATTTGCCAAGATCAACTTTCGGGGAGAATGTTGGCTACCAATTTACAAATTATTTTGTATGATAGAGACATAGCTTAAATGGAGAAGTGAGGATTCATATAACGGATCCCAACCTGTTTGGGACAGAAGTGTAGTTATTGTCGTCTTGGAGTAACTGGTAAAGTTGTCTCTATGTGACCAGGAGGTCATAGGTTTAAGCCTTGGAAATAGCCTCTGGCAGAAATGCAAGGTAAAGCTATGTACAACATCCCCTTGTGGTCGGGCCCTTTTCTGTACCTTACGCATAGCGGGAGCTGAGCTTTAGTACACCAAACTTGCCCACTCAACTTGGTCTTAATTTTATATAGAAACCTTTTATGTAAGAAAGAATCCTAAGCACAAGTTTAGGTCAATCCTTAGGGATGTGTGCTCTACCTTTAATAATACCTTGAGGCTCAAAGTTAATCGAGTGATGTCAAATGGTATTATGATTTCACAGGCCATTTTGTTGACCTTGTACATAACTTTTTAGGGCAGTGTTACCTCTCCAAATACACACTAATAAGTTTGACTACTTGTTACTTCCCCTCAGCACACATAGAATTGATGCTAAACATCATGGTAGTACTAATTTTCTATAGAGTTTAAGTTCTATACATCGATAGTGTAAGACATATTTAGACAGTTAGGTAACTTATAAATAGCAACATGTCATAAATTGTTAAATTACCTGCCAGGATAATAAAAAGTAAAATCCTTGTGGCAACTATCTTGATACGTTGAGCAAGAGCCCTTCCACGTGGGACTTCCGGTTTACTATGGCTAACTTTAGTATCTGTAGCTTGGTGCACTAAGGTCCGACCACAAGGGTTTATTGTACACAACCTTACCTTGCATTTCTGTTAGAAGCGGTTTCTAAGGTTTGAACCCATGACCTCTTGGTCACATGACAACAACTTTACTAGTTACTCCTATGCTACAGTCCCGGTTATTATTATTAATATTTATCTTCGTAATTGCATTTGAACTTGATAAATTATTCTCTTTGATATCTTCCATAAAAGTGGAGTTTTGAAGTAAATTAAATTAAATAAATCTTATGTTTCCACAGAGAAACAGACAGTCTCGAGCCAATTGCCCTGACTTTTGAGAAAGTGTTTTTTTTTTCTTATGATTTTAGGTAGCCTCACGTGTAAAGAAGCTTCACACAAGTCCTTTTTTTGGGAAAAAGAAAAAGGTTGTTTTTGTTTGGAATTATGTAATAGTACATTATCCTAAAGTACATTTATGGGGTCTAAACCAAGACTAATCTCTTTTACTGTTAATTACGTTGCTTGCTATAACGGCACTTTGAAAATGTGATGCAAATGACACTTTAGATGAATTTCATATATATATACATAGGAGAGGAAAATTGAATAATTATTTGTAAGACACATCATAAGTTCACGTGGTATACGTATTTGTGATATGCGACATGCGGTATGACACATTCAAAAGATAAATTTGTGTGGGTCTAGGTTCAAAGCAGACAATGCGTAATATGAATTTATATTAGGCTAGAACACTATCATTTAAATTATTTTTAATCTATATGCAAATCTAAAACATGAATGACTTTCTAGCATTATTATTGCAATTGAGTAAGTAGAGAGTAACAATTAAACGAGCCAACATAAAAGCAACAATTGGCTATCTCATGAATATGTTGTCTGTCTTTCATTTTTTCGAATCAACATAAAAGCAACAATTTGCAATTGTCTTTCTAATCAAATTAATTAAGGTTTAAACCTTGACAAAACTAAATTTTTGTTACTTTTCCTCATCTTTATTACTTATGAGTTCATTCCAAAAACAATTTGAGATGAAAAGTTTGTCCTAATTCTTTTTTTAAGCCTCTAAAGGACCAAACACATATACTAATATAAAGTTTGTCAGATTTAGTGTCCTCAAACTAGATTATTTTAGAAATTTCATGTGTTCATCTGCTACTTTTTGGACTTGATGTACAATCGAAAAGGAGAAAAAAGAACAATTGCTTTTTCCATTGAAAACAACCCAACAAAGTACATCCTAATCAAGAGAAACAAGCTAAGAATCATAGGGAAGGATTTAAATCATGATACCATATTGTGTTTCGAGCTTCAGGTATGGAGTCGTCTTTTTTAAGAGTGTTTTATGAATGTTTTGTCACGATTTTAAATTAGTTGATTCTCAAAATGAATATCGAACATCAGACGACAATAACAACATACCCTGTGAAGTCCCACAAGTGGAATCTAGAGAGGATAAAATGTACGCAAACTTTACTACTATTTCATAAAGATAGAGAGACTCTTTTCGAGAAATTCTCATCTCAAAAATATTATTTTTAAAAAATAAAAAATATTAAATATGAAACAATATCAAATACCAGACAAAAAATCAAAAAGAAAAAGAGAAGCATCCCTAGGTCATACATTAAAGAAAGAATTTTAATATAACATTGATTGATGGCGTAAAGAATTGATCTTAAAATATTGTTAATTTAATTTAAGTTGTTATAGTAGCTCATTTGTTTTATTTTTCATGTTACGGACTCAAAACTAATTAAAAAGCATTTTCAATGTTTAATTTTTAATTAGTTAATTCGAACATATTTATTTTTAAATGCTCATAATTCAAACATATTTAATTTTTCATTAATTAAGTTACTTTTGTCAACTCTTTATGTAAAAACATGTTATATTTGAATTATTTGCAACTCTATATTACTTAAATATGAAGTGACACTACGAGCTTGACATAAAACATCAATAATTAAGCAATCGAAGGGTTAATAATTATAGTAAATTTACGAATATTTGCAAGCAAGGAAAATAAAAGTACACATTTTAATAATTACATATTAAGTATGCTTAGTCAAATAATCAAAATTTACTCGCAAATGATGAAAATACCCCTTATAACAATGTAAAATGAAGTAATTTATGAATAAAACAAGTAGCATTATAGCTTGAATGAGACATTTACACATACAAAATTTAAATATATTATTTATTTTTCATCCACCCTTTTTCTCTCATAATTAATAAAATAGTTATTTTGTCAATTTATGAGTGGTTGGATGGTGGGTCTCTTTGGTAGAGACTCTATCAAACTTAGGAAATTTCTTTTGAAATTCAGACATTAAAGCAATATTTTCTTGATATAGTAGACTTGCTTTCTTTCTCAATTTCTCATTTTCCTCTAAAATACTCATATTTTCCATGTAAAGCTTCAAATTTCTCATTTCCATTTCCATCTTACTTTCTTTTACTTCACTTCTCTTCCTCCTGCAAAAATTCAAAAATATAAAAATAAATACAATTAAATAAATTTAAAATATGTTCTCATAAGTGGTGTATACAAGTTTTAAAATGAGTTAGTCCAATCGCATACTTTAACATGGTATTTAAACTAACAAGAAATTTCATATTCGAATTTAAGCATGATTCTGTTCATTTAAAAAAAAGGATAAAAATAGGTTTATATTGAGTGGGATCCTTCCTTTCTTCAAAC
>DF357766.1:83678-131609 GCA_000787875.1 Solanum virginianum
TTCTTCAAACAGAACGAAAAGAGATAGAATTAGGTCGATTTCCAAATAAAATATCTTTATGGATATTCCTCAATGTCCCGGTTATTCACAGAACATGAGAAGGAGATGATTAATCATATGGTTCTAAAAGAAATCAAAGAATTATATTTGCTTCTCTTCGATAGAAATTTGATTTTCCCAAAACGTATTCTAATCTTCGATTTTCACCATGCTATTATTCTAGTATATGCATACAAAATGCATTAGGGTTATGAAAAGAATCCTTTTGTTTACAGATGTTTCTTTGAATGTAAATAATACAAGTGGATTTTGAGATATAATATAATTAGCTACTACTCATTAAGAAAACGTAACGTATAATTTCTCTTATAACTTAAACTTTTAAATATGATGATTATTTCGAAATATAAAAATATATAGTGAAGAATAAATTACCTTGCAAGCCTATGAAGTTGAAGTTTAGAGATCTTTGGTCTTTGTTTTTTCTGCATAGAAAAATAAAGAGGACGTGATGAATTACTCCATTCTGTAGAACTTAGACACATTTTGATCACTTTTTATGTTGTGAGGAAGAGAGAATATTGGTGAAATTTGCTTATGAAGATTTGAGTGGAAGTGATATGAAGGGTGGTGAGATCCTATAAATAGGTGGAATTGTTGTTTTCAATATGTGTAATAATAAGCATTATTTCTCATGTGGTGCCCGAGTTGATTAGACTCGATATGACATAACTTTGTATCACTAAAGACATGACGTTAGCTAGATAAGAAGCAGTGGATATTGCGTATTAGGGTAGAAGGTTAGACGGTTAGTAGGGATAGGATGATGTCTGACCTTGGAATATATAGTAGGTTAGTAGAGGTAGTCGTGTCTTTATATATTGAGTTGTTATTGTCTGTCATTTATTTTTGTTACTTTTATTGTCTTTATAAATTATCATTTGCTTTCCACTTTAGTCGTTTTGTTTCTTATCTAGTATTTTTTACTTTTGGAGATGATATTTTTGAAATGAGGGCCATTCGAAAACAATATTTCTATCTCTACGAGGTAGTGATAAGGTTTATTGTTGTATCTTTTTAATTTATAGGATATAATTTGACTAAATATAAAATTTAAAAGAAATAACAAATATTTTTATGATTATAAATTATTTTATTAAATATAAAAATATAATTTTTTTTATTAGTTAAAAAATAAATCGTATATCACTAATTAGGGGGAAAAAGGAGGGGGCGGGGGCGGGGGGGAGAGGGCTAATAATATAATTTTTCTAGTATAGTAATGATTACTAGGGTACTCAATGATTACAAATAGCAGCAACACATCTATTTCCATGAAGAAAAAGCCTTAGAAGATGGATGTGTTTCTCTGCCTTATTAATAACTCCAACTCAATTTACTGGTTAATAAAGTGAGATTGAATAATTTTGAATTTAAATTTGATCGAAATGAAATTGCTTAAGTTTGAATTTCAATAGAATTTTAAATGAAAGTTTTGATATATAAAATTATTCGATATAAAATTAATTAAAATACACGCAAATTGATATGATATGGATGTGTTCATAAAGAGGTCATGTATTTGTAACTATTAACAAAATATTTCTCTACAAAGAAATTTCAATATTTGTCATATTCAGGTCAATTGAGAAGTTATCAAAAATATTTGGCTTTTCTACGAGGAGGAATCCGTAATCGCTATCCTTTAGGTGTATACAGAGTAAATTTCCCCCTCCTATGCAATAACTTGCCAACCACACAAGAGAGGTAATTCACACTAACAAACTCATTGCAATGAGTTCGATCTAGAAGGTAAATCTTTTGTTTTTGCTGATAAGAAATTTTGAACTTTAGACCTCCAATATGAAAGTCTCAAGTTCGAACCAGTAGATCACCCTGAAGAAGAAGTTATTAAAATATACCAATGTTCACCTTTTATTCCTATTATACTTATTCACTATTCACCTACATATCCATGCTTGTGAATGCACATTAGATTTGGTCCAACCAGATATAGGAAGATGCCATATAGATATTAACAAGTGTTCTACTTATTCACATCGCGTAAGGTCCATTCAAAGAAAAAATATTTTTAGCTATTTAAAGTTTTCTTTTATATAATTTCAATCCGAAATCTTTAGTTAAAATTGAAAAGATATTTCATTCATTTCACTTAATAAATTTTTTATTTATTTTAATTAGCTTTTAAATATAAGAATATACGAGAGTGAAGAAATGCTCTCCGTCTTATTATTTGTATTTTTTTTCCCCTAAGGGATTCGAACTAGGATATTACCTTTCGTGTCATTGTCAAGTCATGAAGTAAATCACTTTGATGCTAAGGGTGTGTATCTTTGGAAAGGAAGAAAATATTTTCTCAATTTTTTTTATATTTGATGAATAATTTTTTTAATAAATATTTTCTATTAAAAAATATATTTTTAAAAGTTAAAACACTGACTTTTTTAATTAAAGTAAGAAAAATAAGTTCTGACAATATATATTTATTGAAATTCTCCCTATAGGGTGGCTCGACAGAGTTAGAAAAAGACAAACATCTTAGGTCCCCAAATTTGAGGGGCCTCATTTTGTTTAGCAATACTATTATAATAGGTTATAGATTTTTTTTAGAAAAATATTAAGTACTACTATTTATAATAACAATTATTTATTTGATATAAAAAGAAGAATTATTGGAAGAAGTCTAGCACTTCTGTAGTATGATTATATGATTAACTGAAAAGAATTAATGAATGAATTGAAATTATTATAATTTTCTTTACATGATTGTGCATCTCAAAGAGATTACAAAAATCGTAAAAAAATATATTAATTTATTCTTTAAAGTATAAGACCTCCATTTGATTATCGTCATAAGCCTGTTATGTGCTTCAACTGCTCCTGAATCTTTGTCCACCCAACATCTCCAAATTCCTACCCAATTTAGAACCCGAGGCCTCCTTCCCCACCCTTTTCCCTTTTTGCAGTATCTTTTTAGATTACGCTTAAATATTTTTATAATCATCATCATCATCATTATTATTATTATTATTATTATTATTATTATTATTATTATTATTATTATTATTATTTGACTTACTTATCAAACGCCAGAATATAAGCAAGAAATCAAGTTATTTTTCAAGAAAATATTTTTCATAGAAAATATTTTTTTTATACTAAAGTGTATAAAAGTTGCAACTCTGCTATAATAACTTTTTTTAAAAAAATTACTTGAGGGTCTGTTAATTATTAAAAATAATATTTTTATTCCACGAAAAATAGAGATAAAATCTAAATATATTTTATTCACCTTTTTTAGATTTCATTTATAAGATGTCAATAATTTTTATTTATTTTTGGTAGTGGATTTGAATATGTTATTGTGGCTCCCAAGTGTATAAAAGCACTGAGATACCCTTTTTTTTCACACAATAAAGATTAGCAACATAGCTGTTCGTAATTTTGTCTTTTGTTGACAACATTTATATATGTCAGCACAAGGTTAATTAATAAGATGGATACTTCTTTAATATTTCATCTGTCTGTCACCTACTTTACTTACTACATACAGCATTTTGTGTAGGAAAAAGACCATTCTTCCAACCTTTTTGTAACTCAATAAAATATAAATTTAAAATTTAAAGTTTATAATTAAAATTTTTTATTATTCAAGCTTTGAAAATAACATCTGACAAAAATGCAAGGTAAAATTGCATATAGACTCTCGTCTTCAGGTCCTTCCCCGAACCCTGGATGCGATCATACCAACACTAACTTACCAGATTCCATCAGAACTCCAAAGTTAAGCGTATTTGAGTGGGAGTAGTATACTAGGATAGGTGATCCCCCCGGGAAGTCCTCATGTTGCATCTCTCCTTTTTGAAAGTGAATCTTGGAGATAGTAACTGGTAATGTTATTGTCATGTGACCAGAAGGTTACGGTTTCAGGGTCTAGAGGACCCTCACCCGAACCCTGCGCATAGCAGAAGCTTTAGTACATCAAATTTTACTTCTTCTTTTTTTTTTTTTAGTAAAAACTTATTTTAGTTATCATATTCATAATCAAATAATTGTTTTTAGTATATATTAATTTAAAATTATTACAAAAAATTTATAAACTTCAAATAGTGGATCTGCTGTGACTTTCAATTATTATGATGATGTTGTTATATAACTATAACTATTGGTGCAGTACTCAATTTATTATGAAAGGTCTGGCATGTGAAGGTAATAAGTAATAAAGAAATTAAAAATAGGGCCAGTTGGATTTAATATTATACTCTTCTGTCTATTTTACTCTTCCATGCAATTGAGTACCCCCTTTTTGGATTTATTCCAAATTTCTATCCTGCAGGGGAAAAATATATTATATGAGACAAAAAATAATTATTGTAATATTAATTAATTACTCCTACTGGTATTATTATTAGTTACATGTAGATATAGTCAGATGGTGGGGTATTTTGCTTTGCTGGATTGTTAATTATTTGCGACCTTTCTTTAGTACCACACCTATTTATTTACGTACGTTGGTTAATTCGAGTACAATGATTAAATTTATATCAAATTAATAGATATAATATATATATATACAAATTTTAAATCGATAGTAGTTGAATTTGTTTATATTCTTGGATAATCTATTTCGCTATCGAATTCTTGCTTTAGAGTTTTGATTTATTAGTCTTTGTCAATATACTATATCTACTTAGTTGTATTATTGTCTTAATTTTCATACGCATTATATTATATTTGTATTGACGTTCTGTTGTTTGGGGCACAGTATTCTTATTCGCTCGTAGATTCTGATCATAAATGAATGTACATGATTAATTTTTATATTTTTGGATATCATAATGGTGCCTACGATCTAGCGAATTTATCCGTTCAATCTTTGTAATGCCAAAAAATAAGGATTAATTATATTGGAATCTGTGTGATTAGTGGCATGTCGATTAATAATAATTAAACACGTGTGCATGCATTTAGTCAATAATTAACCATAGAATCTTATGTCACAAAGTAGAATTAACTAAAAATGTCAATTTCAACACTAGGGGCCTCTATGTTAGTTCCCTTTAAACTTTATTAGATCACTTTAATTTATTGGGATTTTTCAATGGAGACCATTATAAATCTATTGCTATAATTTGAAACTTTTGCTTTTATCTTGGACCCTTGGAGGTGAAGAAGGTGGCATTTATTCAACACTTAGGAGAACAAAAATTTCCAACTTGTCTTCATCATAATTCATTATAATATGTTTGAACACAAATATCAACGAGTCAAATTCAATCTTGAAGACCTTTTCTTTTTTGTTTGTTTTTGAAACCCCAACTTACAAATATTTTCTCATCTATATTTGATGGCAATGTTTTATGATTTCAAATTATGCTAAAAAAGATTGAAGAAATTATAATAATTTGTGTTATTAGGTTTATAGAAGGATGAATTATAGACTTGGACATTTGGGACACTTTGTTTACAAGTCTATATGCACATGATGGTGTACAACTCAAAACAATGACATGCACTAAAAATTTTAGAAACATTTTAGTAGTTTAAGTTTATAATTTGCCTAAATTCATGGAATGGAAAAATATCTTATTCTCCCTTTTTTAGTAGGAGCCACAAAGAATTGTATAAGTTGGCTCAATTTTTCCAAATTTTGTTTATCTTGTAGTACTTGTATGTATCTCATAAATCATAACTTCTCTTGAATTTTGCCTATATTCTACGTTAAAGTATGAATTAATTTTGTCCTTACATCAATGACTAAAGCCTCATGTGTTTTGCATTTAATGAAGGTCTGAATCTGAATAGTTCAGAGATTAGACAATAATATGCAGCATCACTGTATTCATATTCATCGGCCACTACCTTGACTAATTGCTTCTTCCATCGTAATCACCACCACCATTATTACCATTTCTATCACCAATCACCTTTGCTATCACAATTATTATCATTGCTAACTATTACAGTCAACTGCAATTACACTTATCTCCTTCATCATTATAATTACACCATTTCTACCACCAGTCCCATTTTTCAGCTGCCGCCACCTCTCACATCACTTCTACCATCGTAGTCAATTTCTACTACTAACAAACTCCCCCATCACAATTAGCACTACCGTCAATTATCACCACACATTCTTTAGTCCCCGACCTCTGCCACCTCCACTAGTACTATTAGCCACTACCATCATTGTGACCAAACTTTACTACCAACAACCTCCATCACTATAACTAGTGTCATCATTAACTACCACAAATATATTATTGATCACGATATATTCTTCAGTCACCATCAACTATTAACATCAACCAGCTTCACCATTACAATCACCAACATCACTAACAACCGTCACCATTTTGATAGTCACTATAATACCAACCACTTTCACCATCACAACGATTACTATTATATTAATCATTCAAATATACATTCAGATTCAACCGTCTAAATTTTAATGAAAACAAATAAAGCCTAAGACGATGGTATTCTTTTTAGTGTGCTCTCATAAATAAGAGGCATTCCAACCATTATCGAACTTGAAATGATTATATATTAATTAAACAACTAGCCAATTACTAAAGTTAATAGAGACAAAAACAAAGGACAATAGTAACTTACGAAAGATTTGTGGTCTTTCCAACATATGAGATACTAGAATACTAGTTCTTGATCTTTAAAATAGTTTTAAATAATATACATTATTAGTGTAAATAATTTTATATCAATAGATCATTTTAACATGTTATAGCAGATAAAATATATTTTTGAGAATTAAATCCCACATTTCAAAAAATCTTAGTTGTAGATATTCATTAAATAACATTATAGAGTTAAAAAGTTCAAAAATAGAACTTGCTATAAAATTCATTTAATTTGAATGAATCAAATCGAAGAATCAGATGTCCCTCCCACTCTCGAAATTATAGTGTAGAGACAAAGTGCATATGTAAGCAAATAATGCTATTTTGAAGTGTAGCACACAACCACTCAAACCTTCACTTATTCCTTCTTTTACTACTACAACTACACACTATACGACTATGTATATATATATTGTGAGAGCCAATTGGACTATTGTATAAATATATATTTGTCTATAGGTTAATTGAGATCCCTCTGTGTGTGTATGTATATATGTTGTACTAGTCAACTAGGAAATTAACTTCCCTACTTTTGCCATATTGTTCTTCTTCCTTCTCAAGTACTGTCTGTCCAAGTTGATCAATTTTGTACATCAATTATATGATGGCCTTACCTTCACATGCATCCACAATTATGTTACACCATGCATTTATATTGTAGGGTTATTTTGAGGTCCATTTCAATGACACACACCCTGGCCTCCCTTTGCTACCAATAGGACTAGTGTAAAATTTTCACGGAACAGATATTTTATTCGAACATCACTATTTAATATATATTTATATTTTTTTGAAAATTTGGTTTATATGTTTATTGTAAAATAACTTTTGATATGTAGTGTTTGAAATTATGTATGACTAAAGTTCATATACTTCTGCTTGAATTCCAAGCAAAAATGGCTGAAATTCAACATATTGCCTAAAGTTTTGAATGTCAATTATATGTAAATCAGACATTGAACATCTGAAGTTATTTCGAGGTGGCTAGACTTATATTTTACGCATGGTGAATATAGCATAATCAAATGATGGACCCAAAATCTACGGTCAATTTGAATAGGTTAAAATAGATTCAATCAATTAGTGGTCATCATCCAAATGTGTCCAAATTTACTTGGGCTAAAATAAGTTGGATCAAGATGAGCTAAATGATGAGCTAGTCATAACTTATTCTTCCTGATCTCACCAATTCTTTATTCCTTTGTTCATATTCTTTAAATTTACTTAATTACCAAATAAAACTAATAGTAAACCTTTCTTACAAAATTTCTCATGGATTACATAATTAATTCAAATAAACTCCTAACTTTTAGTGAGTCTCTGAGAGGGTCAACATGAGTTCATTGAGTTAAAAAATTGAGTGGTAAAAAGTTATTTTGATGGATTATTTAATTTAGTTCGATCAAATTTTTTTTTTAGATGAATCGATAATTAAGCGAGTCAAAATTAGTTAAACTAACAAATATCTATATTATAACCTACTCAAATTCAGACAAACTGATCAAGTACTTGTTCATATTTTCACTGGCTAATGCTACCATTTTTAAGTCCTTATTACCTATTTCTCGAAGAATTCTTTTTGTGTGCGCTTTTTCTTTTTAAGGTTCTATTGGTTTTTTGATATTGCATCCAAATTATCTTTAAAATACATATTAACCATCTAGTTACGTCGAAAATGTCAAATTGATTTCTCAAACTATCATTCAAATAATAATTAAATGACTCACCATCTAAGAAATCAATTTTGAAAATATCATGAAATTAAATAGGTGCAGAGCAATCAATTGCAATACGCACTTGGTTACTACTTCATTATCAACATCATATATAACTGGCACTTCCCCACTAATTATATATCTCTTTCATAATGTCAACATTGATATTCAAAAAAATAACTATTCAAGATGTAAATTATTACTATATATGAGTATAGCATACAAGTAATAATTAATTTTGAACTATAGTTCAGTTGCACTATTTTCATGTATAAATATACGTCTACACCTACCGCACTTTGTGTGTCACGCCATTCTTCCATCTCTTTATTTCAATTGTTTTTTTTAAAGATGTGGTGTGACATTATAATATAATGGAAATGAAAATAGCTCAATAGTTTTGAATTTTCTTAAAGAGAACGAGATATTCGAAGATTTATTTATTTATGTCATAGTACATAAACATGTTCTTTAGCTTGAGACCAACTATTCCTTTCGTCTCATTTTAGTTGTCGTAGTTTTTATTTTTAGAGTTAGATTATGTAGACTTTGACTAACACTTTTAAGATACGTCTTTTCATCATAGTGATATGAAAAAGTTGCAATCAATTTATATTTTTCTTGTAGTTTTTGAATATCCAAATTTTTTATTTTAAAATATTAAATTAATTTAATGTAATTTAACTTTAAAAATTAGTCAAATTTCGAAAAGCACAACATGACAACTAAAATGAGATAGAGGGATAATATTTTATACCCTCCAACTTTGATTGTTGAACTTTGTACAGGTTTAAGTGTCTCTTTTTACACACTCAAAGTTGGAAGACATATCAACTGAAGCCAACTTAAAATACACATTTATGTATATGCCCTTTATTTTGTAAATTGTTGGGTTTAAGTAAGGTGTGAATTGAAAAATGTGGGAGAACCAAGTGAAGCGAAATAAAAAGTCATTCCTCCCTTATTGGTAAAATGGAGGAAAATTTTTGTCTGTATATTAGAAGAGACTTCCTTTAGCTCTTAAACGGTTAAGTAAAAGGGCCCCTCACATCGTCGTCAATTGCTCGGCTAGACACTGGCTTCGGCAAATGATGGAATTGGTTGATAATTTTAAAAAAAATATATATTTATCATTCTCACTAAATTTTTTTAGTATTAATTTATGAAATTATTAACTAATTAATGAAATTTGTGGAAGTCTAAAATTCGTGAATGGACGTGTTCCTTCCGAACAGTCATCTTCTTCCCAAAAGACACCATGCATAGATGAATCTGTTCCGAACAAGTATAATCGCACCTTTTCATCCCATTTCGTTGGTCATAAATAGAGAAATTTTTTGTATTTTTCAGACATTAAATTTTCTCCTTCGGCATATTTTTTTTACAAACAAAGTAGAGTCTTTGTGTGATTTCATTATTGATTCTTTAAATTTGGTGAAATTATTGAAGTTTGAAGTATTGCTACTTATTTGACATTTATCTTGGAAGGGAATAATTTACAACCTCAAGTACAACAAGGGAACTAAATTCTCAAGAACACAAAACAAATTTTGTGAACTTGAATATTTTTCCTTTTCATCTTTGTTACTATTTTAAATAGAGAAGACTACAACAACTTGTAGTACTATATTCACGAAGAAGCAACATATGACCAAATAGTACCAAATAATTTCAGGACTTTTTAAATTATAAGCAAAATCTAATGGCCTAAAAAGAAAATTTGTGTAAATCAATCCAAGTTGATGCTCCCTTGTACCCCATTTAATTGCATGCGTTGACTTGATTAATTAACAATACATAATTTTAAAGTCATTAATTAAACACATTTTTGAAACGAAATTTGCGTCCTATACATTGAACTAAAATATTAGATTTGGGCTGCTTAATTAACAATATATAATTAATCATCTATTTTGAACTCCAAAGTAAAGTGCCGAAAAGAAAATGTGACCGGAATAAAGAAAATTTAGTAAAAAAAAATAATAGAAAAACAAATTTAGCATATAATTAATAAAATTTAAAAAAATTAAATATGGCAAGAAAGTAGAATTTTATGTGAGTTATAATTTGTTAGACTGGGCCCAACGAGTCCAAGAAGCATTTACGCTCAACTAGCCCAATTTTATGAGTCTGTCACTCATATCTTTGGCTATTTTGTTAATTTTTAGGCCCATCACTGAAAAAAAAAATGGATCTTCTTATTGAAAACTTAGTTAAGATATATAGAATATACTAAAATGTTATTTAGTCTTGTCATCATAAATATGTCATATAGAAATTACAACTAAAAATTATCAAAAGAATTACTAAAAAAGATTCTTTTAAAATGGATTCAAATAAATATATTTAATTAAAAAATAAAATATATAAATTGAAATACTTTCATTTTCAAGGAATCTTGTAGTTAAAAAATATTATGTTTAATTCTATTATTATTTAAATTTTATTGTATCGTACTGTTAAATTAATGTTGGGTGACAATAAAAAGTCTTATTCGTGCAACAATTGATTGCATTGTTACCTAGATATTTTTTTTTTCTCATCCACTCTCTTATTATTACTTTCTCTATCTCGTTACCTTTATTTTTTAGTTTATTTAAAAAATAATGTCCCCTTGCAATAATGGAAAACAATTTAAATTTAAATTTTTTTTTTATTTTTAATAAAATAATTTACAATCACATAAATATTTCTAAATTATTTTAGACCACAAATTTTCTTCCTTGTCTTTCATATCTAGTTTATTCTGCTTATGGATTTTTGAGACGAGAGTTTTTAGGAAACAACCTCTTTACCTCTATGAGGTAGTGATAAGGTTTGTGTACATTCTACTCTTCTCAGATTCCATTTATAAGATTTCACTGGATATGTTGTTGTTGTTTATTTTAGACCACAAATTTTAAAAGTATTTTTTTTCTTAAACATGGTTTCAACATTGAATAAATCTATTTATTACCTTTTTAAAAGTTGTTCTACGACTTTATACCTCACTTTTTTACAAATTTATTTTTCAGGTATTCAATATAATATTATATAATAGTAGAAAATAACAATATAATTAATATTATATTTACTAAAATAATACGATAAATAATACTGTATGTAAAGTAGTTATCAGTATGGTGACAAAATCCTGTTTCCTAGTGAACGGAAAATCAATTGGCCCTAATTTACTGTGTGCGGAGCAAAATATTAGCAAAACCACGGCTGGCTCTGCCCTACCAAGCCAACCCAACATAAAATTTAAACCAAATAATAATCTCCTAAAAATAAGAAAATAATTTATTCTCTAAGAAAATATTCTTCATAATTTATTTATTTTATCAAACATACCGTATATCATTTCTTAGATATTTGTGACCATAGATATTACTCCTTCTACTTAGCGGCGTAGTCAAATATAATCTAACATAATTAATTATATGTTTTTCGTTAAAAAATTATTTTTCATATATATATGTATTAAATAGTATTTGATATCTTAAGAAAATTCTAATTTCATCACTATCTCTGTTATTTTTTAACTTAGCATCAGAAATATTTTTGAGAAAATAATTATTGATATAGATATATTAATATACTATTCCTATTAATTAATAGTTAGCAACATATACACACTCTTGTCGTCTCATTTTAGGTGTGTTAAATAATCTCATTTTATGTAACACTCTTTGACTTGGCACAGTATTTAAAAAAAGGAAGACTTTTGAAACTTGTGGTCTAAAATCATTCTTAGATATTTGTGTGGCTAAGATTATATCATTAAGAGTAAAAAAAAAATTTTAAAGATAAATTATTTTCAATTTAAATTGTTATGATTTTTTATTATTTTTTTTTACATATATTGGAGTCAAACTACTTTTCCGAATTAAGAATAGAAGAAATGCGTATTATATAAATTAAGTAATACCAAATATTTGACTGCACTTCGATAAACTGTTTGCAAGGATCCAATGCAGTTTTCCTTTGAATTAGATCAGCACAATGAAGTAAAATTTGAATTATATTTTGTCACTTATTATGGGTCTCTTCAAGTCCAAAAATGTATAATTACTCACTTAAAACACATGCAAAAATCAATATTATTTTTATATGTTAATTAATTTATTAAAATAAAAAATATATGCTACTTTTTTTTAGACGAATTAATAAGGAAAGTGTGTCAATTATAAAAAAAATATTTCCTAAGTATTCCAGAAGCTGGTAGAATCATCATAAGATTCTTCTAGAAGGACTACGAATCATTGCCTATTTCACTCTGTTTAATGACGATTCAGTCCTTTCTTTCTAAGTCCGGAAAAAGTCAAGTTCAACCTCACTACTTGTCGCTATTCATACGCGCAACCGAGGGTATTACCGTCTTTCCACATCACACTCAGAAATTTCGACTCGTTTTCCTATACCGTCTTTCCACTTCTTTTCGTGACCATAAAATACGACGCGTGAATCGAGCTTATCCCGTCTTTTATTTCTAATAATACCCTTAACATTACCATAATCTGACCATGTATTGAGGGTAATTCTGTCATTACACCTAACTCGACCGTCATCAGAACCCCACAACTCTCTATATAATAATTCTTTCACCTCTAACGTTGCGTTTTTCATAATCAACTTCGTTTTTTCCTCTCTAATCAATTCGATTTTGTGTGAATCAGAAGAGCAATTATGGGTTCTGAAGCCAACAAATTCAACGACGGAACAAGCTTCGCGCCGGCGGATCCGATTCTATGTTCAAACGGTTGTGGATTCTTCGGCACACCGGCGACGATGGGACTTTGTTCGAAGTGTTACAGAGACTTTAAGATGAAGGAAGATCATGCTGCGATGGCTAAAGTAGCGATGGAGAAGCTTGTTATAACTAGACCTCAAGCTGAATCGATCGGAAAAGTTAGTCCTTCGGCATCAGTGGCGCCGGTTGTTGAAACGGCGGCGGCGGAGGTCGTCGGGAATCGGCCGAATCGGTGTTTGAGCTGTAGGAAGAAAGTCGGGGTTATGGGATTTAAGTGCAGATGTGGTAGTACCTTTTGTGGGACCCATAGATACCCGGAACAACATGATTGTACCTTTGATTTTAAAGCTAAGGGGAAAGAAGAGATTGCTAAGGCTAATCCTGTAATTAAGACGGACAAAATCAGGAGGATTTAAGATGTTAAACCAAAATTAAGTTCGGGATTAGAAGTTAAATCTTTTTTTTCCTTTTATTTGGTTGGGGTATTTAGATGATTGAAGGTGTTATGGAGAACAGGCTGGATGAGTGGTAGGTTGGCTGTGATGTTTATGAAGGTAAAATATACTTTCGATTTAATTAAGTATACATATATTTTGCTTTAAATTGCTTAATGATTGATTGATTGATTTTTTTAAGAATTTGTTTTATTTGAACAATGTCAAACTCTAATTTTAAAAAAGGATTAGTTGCGTGGCTTCGGTTTCGTATTCTTTTGACTTAAACTCAACATAATTGTTTTAATGTGATCAAGTCAAATATGGAGTCCTAGGTCAAAACATGATTGATTTGACGATCTACTAATTATATTTCTTAGTTAGTGTTTCGATATTGAATTCTAGCTCATAGTTGGATTTCATTAGGTTTTGATCATAAGTTTTTCGATCTAAGGGTTGGACTTTTGTATTAGGATTGGCTCTTAAGTTGGGGTTTACTCTCAAATTCTGGTTCAAGTTCAGGATTTATGACTTGGGGTCTAAAGGTTGAATTTTAAATTCAAGGTTTCGATCTCGAGTGAGGATTATGTTTCGATTCTCATTGATTCTTGAGTCATTACTAGATCAGAATCGCATATGGAGTCCCAAATCAAGACATATATTTGTGTCTTAGGTCAAGGTTGAGGGTTCATAATTGGATTTTAGGTCTCGTCTCGATTGAAGGTCAGGTCCTAAGTTTTGAATCAAGATTAAGTTTCGAATTTAATGTTTTAGGTCTCATATTAATATCAAAATTTAAAAGTCGAATTCAGAGACTCGAGCCTTGATAGATGGTTAGTTTGGTTGGGTGTGAACAAAGGGGAAGGGTGAGATGGGGTAGAGTGTTGATCATTTGGATAAAAAATGAATAAAGTGAGGGGTTATGACTTAAACTTAATTTTAACCTATTTTAATCTAAACTTATTTCATCACAAGCAATTTTTGAATTGATCCAAAACTTAGGACCCTCCTCTTTTACATTTGATAACTCTGCCCAACTCTAATCTTAAAAAAGAATAAGCAATGTGATTTCAATTTGAATAATTCCCAACTTATCAACTTGTTATCAAGTTCAATTGAGTTTTAAGTCAATTTTGTGTGTGTAATTATAAATATTCAAATTAAATACTATTATATAAAGTAAAATATTTATCATTTTTTAATAATTTTAAATGACTTTTTAGGTAAACATTTTCGATTATTAAAGACAATAAATATGTGCGACTATAACTTACAGTTTGAATTACAATATCCTAATGATAATGATTCTAAATGATAATATTTGTCCTACCAAACACCTCAAGTTCTTCCTTATAGTAATTTATGCTCTAACTCGATCTAATCACATCAAAGGTCCTCAATAATGCTTATAAGAATTCAATATTTCATTATTCACCTTTCCTTCATTTAAAAAAAAAAAAGGATTTGAAGTTCATTGATTAATCTTCAGCTTTCGTGTGAAGCTTTTATATACACGATAAAAGTAATAAAAAATTTAAAGTTAAAAAATAAATTTTACTTGAAGTTTGTTATGTTGCGTGTATAACCATCTAAAATACATGTCTATAGTTTTACTTTACAAGACCAAATTCTTTGCTCAACATAAACATATCAAATTTTTAAAAAGAAATTTTTGCATATAGTCATTCAAAAATATCTTAATTATGTTGCATAACTATAGTTTGGATAATTACGTTTCGTAACTACAGTTATAGCAACATTTATATAATTCATATAATATTTGTGTACGTTTATATAATTAGCTATATAATGCAGAATTTTTGTAACTCAATTCTTACTACATAAGTGTGATTAATGAATGGGCCAATATTAGACCATTCAATAGTCTAAACTAGTCTTGGGCTTTGCTTCTAATGAAACATTTCATCATATTATAAAAACAAAATTAAAAAATTTGAATCTGAATGGAATAAATCAGTTGAAAAGTTTTCTTTTAAAGATCTTTTTTTGTTAAAATCTCCACTCCCAATAAAGCATGTCTTTACAACTTTCCAGCTTTATCCCTCCAACTTCCACAGTTCGAATTATTGGCTTATGGAATAATAAATTATGATTTAAAACTCCATAAATTTATAGTATATTTTAAATCTTCAGATATTTTTTTTATTTTCAGCATATTATATTATCTTTTTATTGGTCGAAACTTCAAATTTCATTGCTTTTATGCTTGAATTATTCCTTATTTTATTTAAGGGAAATTTTGTATGAGCGTTATTTATGCGCCTTGAAAATAATTTTAATTTGATCCCAACTTTTACCTGAACTTTTGATTTATTCCTTTCATATGAAAAATGGTAAGAAATAAAGAAAAATTAAAGATATAGCCCTTCATGGCCTCCTTTGGTATTGTCACTAACAACACTTACTTTTATCCTTGTCTATATCAACTTATAGATTCCATACATGCACAATGACTCTGATCTGATGATGAGTTTGCAATAATAATATTCATTCTGTTTTAATTTGTTTGTCTTGTTTTAATCTGATACAAAATTTAAAAAGATAAGGAAAAAAAGCTCTAAATCTGATCAATCTTTTCTTTTTAAAACAAACTAATATATATGTGAAACATCTATCAATAGTTGCCTTTTTTCAGCTTTCTTAGAGCTTTCACTTGCACTATTCCAACTGAGTTAAAAAGATGGTAAAAAAGATTTAACTTTTTGATGGAGCAAGAGAATTTATGTGCTTTGAAGTAGTCTACAACCTAAATATTTAGAGATTGGACCACAAGTTGAATTGTTGAAAGGATTGACATAACCTATTTTAATAGTGAAAGAAAATGAGATATAGACATATGTGGAAAAAGACTATCAGCTTGTTTTTAAGCTTATTAATTAAATTGAAATACATATATAATCGTAACGGTTCAGTCTGCTTGGATCTAGCCCTCACAGCTTTAAAATGTGTTACTAGTAGGTAAGGTCTGTTTACTTAAATACCTAACATATCTCCTGTGTTTTGTCGATGTGGGACTTCTATCTATGGATGGGTTGTTACATATACAACCTCTATGGACTCAGCGTCCTCGCTGAGGTTTGCCCCCACCATATGGGGATTCACCTAGACTCAACATTGAGGTTTGCTTCACATCACCGAGATTTGCCTAAACTCAATTGAACTCTAGCCCATATTAACAAGGTTGACACAAGAGTGACTCTGATACCATTTTTAATGGCTCAACTCACTAGTGATGTTGTTCGCTTTGGGCTTAGACCCTCACAGCTTTAAATTGCGTCACTAGTATATAAGATCTGTTTACTTATATACCTAATATCTCTTTTGTGTTTTATTGATATGGACTTCTGTCTAAAATTGAATTGTTACAATAATAGTCATACTTCTAAACATATTATTGAAAGAGAAAGCGATCGATTTGACAAAACCTAATGAATATAGTTCAAATTTTATATTTATCCTACACCACCTTTGTAAATCAAAAGATTTTCAACTTCATATTCATTGCTTTCACTTCATATGAAAGATATGTTGGAGTAGCTTTTAATATGAGTAGCTAATTTTCTCTGCAGAAGCAAAGAAGGATACAGCCCCCCATAAAAGTAATACATCACCATCACTTTATATTTTCTTGCTTCAATAAGTTACACTTATCTATCATCATATAAGTGGGTCCAAAAAAAAAAAAAGGTGAAATTCAACCACTTAAATAATTGGAAATAATTAAGAGCACACCTTATTTTAGTTATCATAATACTTTAATTAGCTCAGAAGTAATAAGGATTGAAAGAACTTCTAACCTAATTTTTGACACATATAACTAATAGTGTTCCTTCTCACAACTCATTTTTTGCCTTAAAAATCAATTCATACAAATGGTACATATATATTTATCTTTGTAACATCACTCACCTTGTTCATGAAATAATTGTACCATGCTAGACAAAAAAGATAATCTTTTAGAGGAATGTCTTATTCTTTTTTTGTGAATTTATATATTTTTTTCATTTTCACATTCTTTTATGATAACACTCAGAACTATGAAGCCAGGTTGAAAATTAAATTTAACTATTTTGATTTTTTATTTTACTAAATTGATTCCAAAACCAAAGTGGACTTCTTCGGAAAATGGTGGATCAGTTCAAGAAATCTGTCTCAATTAAAAGTGAGACGTTGGTCAAGTTTTTTTAAACTCATAAATATCAATAAAAAATAAGGAACTTCGTTGGGTTTTCAGAAAATAATACAAAAAAATGCACGCATTAGAAATCGAATTCAAGTACATACCATGGCATTGAACAATTCTATGACTAATACTCAAGCTATTTGATGCAATACTTATGTTGCTTTTATTTATATTTTTCGATTATAGTTTTACACTTTAATAATGATGGTATCAGAATCAATTTGTATGTATCTAAATCAATTCATCTGATATCCATGACCTCCCTTTATATTGTAGTAAGTACTTTTGTCCATCAAGATTTTAGTAGATAAAGCCAATTCACATTTTATCATCTTCATTGTGACTCAAAATTATTCTTTTATAGCTCTCGCCCCAAAAAATAATGTTAATATTTGAAGTATGATAGATAAAACATCTTATCTCAACGAAATATTAGAAATTGATCTTTAAATCAAAAGCATAACATTAATCCTAATAAACATAATAAAAATACTCAAAATTAAAAAATCAGAATTGTCTAATTTCCCAAATTAACAGCAATAATGTCACATAAAAGAGAAATATGGAATACTATTTTTAGAAACTGAAAAATACTTACCAAAAGAAACTCCTATTATTGATAAGCTGAAGACTTTTGTGGAGGAATCATATTATTATTCTCTTTTGTCTTTGTCATTGTTAAAGAAATTATTCAACTATACTTGCAAATTATGTTTTATAATATCCTCATCAGATAGGTGTTGTTATGGTAGACCATAAATAATTAATTTATACATTGCAGTTGGTAGCTTGGGGTGCACCCATGGCCTAATTTATTTAAATACAATTCTTGATTAGAGGTTATATTAAGTGGATTTATATACAAGGGAACATGCTTTCCTATGTTTTTTTTTAATTGTAAGACTACAATGATTTGGGGGGAAATATATATATTAAAAAGAAGCTCAAGTCAATTTCAGAAGTTTTTTGAATTAGATCATCATTAGATATGAAATAGACTTGGTCATTTTTATATTAATAATTACATCAACAACATATTAGTGGAATCCCACAAGTGAGGTTTGGGGAAGGTAGAATATACGCAGATCTTATCACTACCTTATAAAAGTAGAAAAGTTGTTTCCTGCAATAGAGAGGTTATTTCCTGAAATAGAAAAGTTATTTCCTGAGATATATTAATAATAATAAAAATAAATTTGGCTATAGTATGTTTTAGGAGAGAAATATAGAGAAGGCTTAAGAAAGAACCGGGAGAGATTATTATTACAAGACATGATTCATTTTTAACTTATTTCTAAATACGAAGATATGAAAATCAAATATTAGAGTGGAAGTATAATAGAAGATCAAGTATTGCCATACTTTCATGCAATGGCGAAGCCATATTGGGATTCAACGAAAAATTATATTTTTTGCGTTCCATTTTATGTGGTTCTGTTTGACTTGATAGAACGTTTAAGAAAAGAAAGAAACTTTTGAAACTTGTGGTCTAAAATCATTCAAAGATATTTGTGTGGTGAAAATCACTTCAATAAGGGTAAAATGAAAATTTTAAAGTTAAATTGTTTCTTATTCTAGTAAAGTGACATTCTTTTTGGGACAGAGTAAAAAAGAAAGGGTGCCACATAAAATGGCAAAGGGAATACTATTTATATATTATAAAAATAATTTTTTATGTATATATAATAGATGTTGAACTCCTTCGCTTAGTTCATGTGTCTACTTTTTAAAATTTTGAAATCCCTTAACAAAATTTTTGGCTCCACTACTATTTTTACGCGAAAGATGCAGGAGACATAATATATTTTCAACTTATTGAGGACAACTAGATAAAAAGATATGAAGATCGAATATTAGAGTGAAAATATAGTAAAAAAACTAAGTGTTATCATACTCTTATGTGGAAGAGGCACGGGGCTAGTTTTCTATTCTCCTTCTTAAGCTGTATTAGTTAACATTCATGCATATCTTATCTTATTATTCAATTTTTACTACTATATCTATTGCTTTATTTTATTTGTTTATCTAGCTATTTTATTATCATTATTATTATTTTTCTTTCAATTCTTCTTTGATTATATTTCTTCTGAGCCGAGTATTTATCAAATACGATCTTTTCACTTACAAAAATAAAGATAAATTCTGCATATATCCTATCTACCGAGACTTCGATCTTAGGACTTTAGTGGAAATATTGTTATTGTTATAAGAACAATAAAATATATTTACATTAGTATATATGAGATAATAAAAGGAAGTAGTGCCCCTCAACTTAACTTTAATTTAAAGGGCTTATAATTTCAAATCAAATCATGTCTTTCAGGTAAAATAGTGACAATTTTGGCGCCTTTTAAGTTTCAATTCTGTGCTAACAGTACAATTCAATTACATAAGACTACTTTTCACTCACTTTTTTGCTGCTTCCAGAAAAAAGAATCAAAACATTATCTATCTTTTTAAGAAAAGAAATATTTTTATATGTATTTATTCTTTCAATGTGATTTTGAATTTTATATTTATTTACTTGAATTTTATTCTAATATTCAAGGATCGATGATTTCAAACAATAAATAATTTTGAATGTCAAGTTCATAAAGTTTAAATTATGAATCTATCTATTCTTATCAAACGAGTTCTCAAGTATTATGTCATCTTTTCTTAAAAATCTCAAAAATTATAAAATTCTGCTAGTTAAATAGTTATGCATGTATGATAAAATCGCACATGCATAAAATAATTTTTAGACCAAATACTTCTATTTAAGTAATGTAATTCAATTGAACTTTCTCTGCATACAATATACAATATGAGTGGAGCTACCCTTCTTTAAAGAAATTAATTGAACAAACAGAAATAAAGAACAATATGGTGCATTAACCTTTCGGTATATAAGATTCGAAAAACTATTGTTTACAATTTTATTTTGTATTTCTATTAAAAAAAATATTATTTTCATAATTCGAATTCGTGATCTTCCAATCC
Organism: Solanum virginianum; assembly: GCA_000787875.1. Classification (NCBI taxonomy): domain Eukaryota; kingdom Viridiplantae; phylum Streptophyta; class Magnoliopsida; order Solanales; family Solanaceae; genus Solanum; species Solanum virginianum. The sequence goes on from DF357766.1 coordinate 104,411, forward strand.
TGACAACTAATTATCAATTATGCTTAGACTTCCATTCTGATGACTCAATTTACATTTCGAGGCCATTTGGTAAAGCGTATTAGTAAAAATAATGCATGCATTAACTTGGTATATTAGTAGTATCATGTTTGACACATTTTTGATGCTATGTATAACAAATGTCATGAATTTCTACGTATTAGTACTCTCTCTGTTTCATATTAAGTGAATTGTTGAGTCATTTTATACATATTAAGAAAAAGAAACAAAAACAAAATTTAATCATGTTTTTTAATTTTTACCCTTTTTAAACTCCACACACTCATTTAATGCATTAATTAATGAAAGGTAAAATTGGAAAAAAAAATTCCAGCATATCCCTTGAAAAGTGAACAATTCACTTATTTTAAAACATAAAAAATTCTCCAACAATTCACTTAATATGAAACGGAGGAAGTAGTACAATGATTTTAATGCATACATTAGCATGATTAAAAACTCAACTGCCCCCTCAAAATATATTTTTTAACCTCTTTTCCACCATAATTGTGGAGGGTATCTTTGTAAATAATTTTTTTATACAATGCGTGCTATTTTTAATGCATTAAACCAAATAATGCATAAAAACATTTTATGTATAATTAATACATGCATTCTTAATAAACTCTATTTAGTACTCCTCCCGTCTATCGTTACTTGACCCTTGTTGACTTGGCATCGGGACTAAGGAACAGTAAATGATAGGGATAATTTTACCATATCACCCTTTGAATATAATAAATACACTATCTTGAAAAGTGTAATATGAAAATAACTATAATTAATGATAAGTGTAAATTAGAAACTAAGTATAAAATTATCTCTTAATTTGATAAAGTGAATAAATATTATTGGACATCCCAAAATAGTATAAGAAATAAGTAAAATAAACAGATTCTTATACGCTCTGCCAAACGAGGTAATATGCAATTATAGAAACTTAACTAACAGCAATTCAAATCACAAGACCGTTAAATCTTGGACAATTATTATAATGAAACGGAGATTACAATAAGATTATCATAATTAACAAGTAGTAGTTAATTGAGTGAAAAGGGTATTTAAGTCATTTTAAAAATACAAGAATTAAATGTGAAGAAAGAAAAATAGCACATGACCCACCAGTGACCACCACCACAAACTCCATGACCCGATCCTCTTATTTCCATGACTCCCCACGACTTTTTGAATTCCTCCATTTTCATCAACACTTAATACAAAAACCACAGAAGAAGAAGAAGGAGAAGGAGGAGGAACAACAGAAGGCGAATTCCCGGAAGTTTCTAGAAGGTATGTGAGAATGTCTACGGCTTACAGAAACGGAACAGTTCCTAAAGGAGCTTTGAAGGTAGATAGACCTCTTTCTATGAATTCAAGTACAAAGTCTTCGGCTTCTTTCAAATCGAAAACAGTCGGTCACACTCCGGCGTCCGGTACTCGACGGAAAAGCACTGGCTCCGTTGGTAATTCTGCTGCTAACACTAAGGATGGTACCTCTGGTGAGTCGATTCCTTAATAATTTCACTTAATTTCGTTAAAAGTTGATCTAGTTTTATGCATTTGTGCGGATAATGTAAGAGAAGTAAGCGATTGATTTGTTAGTTTCAGTAGTTGATAAATGAGCTTTTAATTCTCCAAAAGTTGCTATGTTTGATTTTTATTGTTAATTTTTTGGCGGATAATGTGAGAAAATTAAGTGTTTGATTGTAATATGTTTAGGCCTTGATTGTTAGTTAGACACAGCTGCTTGATTAATCAGCAATTGTGTTGAGTTTAAGCTATGGAAACATGTGTGCAAAGCTAAATTAGTATTAATGTCCTTACGAAGTTAATTGATCTGGAAAAAAAATACTCATTTTATGTTCTTTTTAGCAGCATAATGCGGAATAACTTACCGATTGTTTTGTTGATTGTAATGGATTTGACCTAAGTTGGTTAGAGGCAGTTGTTTGGATTTATTGTTGAATTTAAGATGAGTCTAAGTAATGGAAGCATGTGACTGCCAAGCTAAAGTATATTAATCTCCTTAAAGATTTTAATTAATTTGGGAAAAAGTTGCTCTTTGGTTTCTTGTTTTTTCCCTGCTGATGTAAGAAAGGTAAGTGCTTGATTTGTTAGGTGTGATAGTTTATTCTAGTTAGGTGGAGGAAGCTGTTATATTTATGATGGAGTATTAATTTCCTTCAAGGTTATAGTTAATTATTAAAAAAAAAAAATTGCTTGTGTAAAGTCATCGTTGTTGTTTGTTAAGTAAGAAAATTAAGGCCTTGTTTTGTTAGTTGTAACAGTAATGAATTTTTCTCCACACAGTAGTTATGATTAAATATAGTTACAATCAGCCATCTGATTTAATACGCAAGCATTTATGATGGTGACTGTGGAAGCTAAAATATTGTAACTATATTTTTGGTTCTCAAATAATGATTAGTTACTGAACTAGTTGCCGGAATACTTTTTTTCTTTGAAAGAATTTGGAATCCTTGTACAGATATTGGTTATATTCTGCATTTGCCAATTATATGTGCCGGATTGTAATGCCTAGACAGGACATCGATAGCATTCAAATGAAGCATTATTATTAATTTTCTATAATAAAACTTCTTAAGATTGAGTTTTGTTGCTGCACATCAGAGTGATTCTCATTTACACATGAATTATACTTTTGGGGAGCCAATCAACTTCACATCAACCCCAAAAGTAGTCAGGATATGAATCCTCTATATCCCAACTTAATTCAGGTAGTAACATTTAGAGGATGTATCAAAGTAAATTATTTTTTAGGCTACTGGCAACCTTCTGATTTTGTCTTGCAAAACTTATGTGGCGGAGTTAAATCATATATCTTGACTTAAAAAATCATATTTATGAATAATGCATTAAATTTAGTTACATGGGAACCTTCATCGAATTGAAGCCAAGTGGAGAAATCTGTGTTGCATTACGTATTATCCAAAGTCCTCTGAATATTGATTAATCCTGGAAGGTCTCATTTTGCTGCTATGTAACAGTTTCAGGACGTGTTAGAGTAGCAGTAAGACTTCGTCCTCAAAATGCAGAGGAGATGGTATCTGATGCTGATTTTGCTGATTGTGTAGAATTGCAGCCTGAGGTACAAGTAAACCTCTAACATTCTTGTCAAAGTAATATGAGCAGTGTTGATTTTAATTCATTTCTTTTGTCGTTTCCAGCTCAAAAGGCTTAAACTTCGAAGGAATAATTGGGATTCAGACACCTATGAATTCGATGAAGTGCTTACGGAATTTGCTTCGCAAAAGCGTGTTTATGAAGTAGTGGCCAAGCCTGTTGTTGAGGTTTCCTGTAAAATCCTACCTATTCTGTTGGTCAATACATGAATTATCAATGCACTGTTTATCTTCTGTACATGCTTTGGTTTTACACCTTGGAAGAACTAGACGGAATTTGCACTGGCTATGCAGTATCTGACTAGTCTACTGGGAAAGTTCACTTCAGAACCGTAAACATTCTTTCATTTTGATGCACATAACAAGAGTGTAAAATATGTTTTTCCAAATTATGTAAATTATCGATGAATGGCTTAGTTACCTGTCCTTTACTAATAATTTTTCCAGTTCTATCTCTAAGTGATTGGGCACTCTATCCCACAAAGAAGCATGTTTTGAAAGCCAAAATGCCAAGTTTTTGTTTTTTCCAAATGACTTGCTACCAAGGTGGGAAGCTTTTGCTAAATATTTCTGGAAATACTTTATACATTAAAAATGCTTCTCAAAGCACCTATTTGCCAGATACAACAGACAATTTCTTTGAGTAGCTTTCATATAAAGTATGTAAGATATTTATCTGGCAAATAATGAAGTTCATCTCAGTAGAAATATTCCTGTAGTATCTTCTTTGCTTCTTGAAAGGCAAGTATAAGATCCATCACCACATTTATAACTGTTTCAATGTCTATTGGATTCAGTGATATTAGTTTTGTTAGTTCTAATTAATTTTTTGCTGGTTAAATTTATGGTTTTACATGGTGTTATCTAATCACTTCTGCTTGTGTAATAAGGAACCATTTTGTTCCAACACTGATCTAGTTTCATATGGTTGTATTCCTTCTTTGTATCTTCCAATAAAAAAGTGGCTCATATTTCTCTTGATCTTTTCTCCTTGCAGAGTGTTCTGGATGGTTATAATGGAACCATCATGGCGTACGGGCAGACTGGGACAGGAAAAACTTACACTCTTGGACGGCTTGGAGAAGAGGACACTGCTGATCGAGGGATAATGGTTCGTGCAATGGAGGATATTCTTTCTGAAATAACACCAGAGAAAGATTCTATCTCTGTCTCTTATTTTCAGGTTTTCTTCCTTCTACAGAATTGAGAGTTCCTTCTTTTTTAAAAACCTTTTTGATCACTTTTATTATCATACCTGATAATAGATGTTTCAAGATTCATTTGCATCATTGGTTGTTTCATGCTTGTTTCTGACTCTAAGGTGTGTAAAGTTGAGTTGGTTACCTGTCAATGCAGCTTTATATGGAGAGTATTCAGGATCTCCTAGACCCAATGAATGATAACATATCAATTGTTGAAGATCCCAAAACTGGAGATGTTTCATTACCTGGGGCTATTATAGTGGATATCAGAGACCAGAAGAGTTTCCTTGAACTCCTTCGCATGGGTGAAGCTCATCGTTTTGCTGCTAACACTAAATTAAACACAGAATCTTCACGAAGCCATGCTATGCTGATGGTTAGACGATTCTCTCTCTTGTGGGTTATACAGTTCTAATTTTTAGGTTGATAGTGGCTTGACCATTGTTCATGAGCCTCTTCCCAATTGTGCCAATGGACAGGGACATCAACAATGTGGAATGTTACAGAATTTTTGTTTTCTATTGCAGGTACATGTTGAAAGGTCAGTCAAGGGAAGAGATTCTGCTATTTCATCTGAAAATGGGAGTACTTCTCACACTGCTAAAGCATTCAAGCCACCTGTTGTGAGGAAAAGCAAACTAGTTGTTGTGGATCTTGCTGGTTCAGAGCGCATAGACAAATCAGGTACGCTATCAGGGTTTATGGGCAAATGTATCGTGCTGTAGCTTTTGTTATGTATCCACAACTGGAGCATTCTGCTTACAGAAAACGTTGTTTTATACAAGGATTAAAATAATTTGTTTTAATTGGGGCGGCTTCCATATGTATTTTCCTTCCTAATCCTTTACACTTTAGTCACTTAATTTGAATAGACATATGACTCTGTTCACCCTTTAACCCTGTTTTGGCGTCTGGTTGATTTAAACTAGGAATCTGATCTATGTTCTCCAAATAAAAGCTGAATTTGTCTTTTGACATTTATGATGCAAGAATGTGGCTACATTTTGCAACTGATTACTGCAGACAAAACTGTGACCAATTTTTTGGGTTTCCCTGGGTTTTGGCTTATCTAAGGGACCATGTTGATGTTTCTAAAGTTTCTTTGGAGCAACTAGTGTAGCTTTAAAACAGGATAAAGTTAAGGAAGCATTGGTTCTTCATTTTGTATTGCATTTGACAGGAAGTGAAGCACATACGCTTGAAGAAGCTAAGTCCATTAATCTCTCCTTGAGTGCGTTAGGAAAATGTATCAATGCGTTAGCAGAGAATAGTGCTCATGTTCCAGTTCGTGACTCAAAGCTCACAAGGTTGCTTCGAGATTCATTTGGAGGTAAGGTACTTAATATAAATATTTTGAAGCTCTTTTGGGTTAAGAAAACATAACTTAACATGCTCCAAAATTTTAACCACTGCACTTGAAAGCAAGGGAACATCTGTAAGTATATTTAGTTATGAAAGCCATTCACTTCTATGCTGAGTGTAGTTCTTGCCTTCTTCGAGGCTTAATTCCTGTACTGTGAGATTTATAATGCAATTAATAGCCTGTTTGGCCCAAATAAGTTTTTGGGAGGTCAAACGTGCTTATTTTTTTTTTTTTTTTAAAAAGAGTTGTTTGACCTAACCTTTTGGGGAAATAAGTGCTTCAGTGGAGTAAGAGAAACTGTTTTTCACAGAAGCTTAAAAAAGTAGCTTTTCCCCAAAATCACTTTTGGGAAATCTACACTTAGAAGCACTTTTCAAAAACTTGGCCAAATACAAATTGCTGCTCAAAAGTTTTAATTTAAAGGCCAAACTCAAATTGCCTCTTACCAAAAGTACCTTTGAGAAAAACTTTTCGAAAAAACACTTTTCAAAATAAGTTGATTTTAGAAGCTTGGCTGAACATGCTATAAGTCTACAATGATCAAATCCCTATTTATACTTGAGTTTATCTAAAAAACTTTTCATGTGGACTTTCTTGCATCTCATTAAATAATCTGTAGCTGCATTCAGATATTTTAGTATGATTCCACACCACTTGATTTGAACACAGCAGCCAACACTCAGACGGATAAAGAAACATAGTAATATTCTTCTCCTTGGCAAAACCAAGAGGATCTGTTAAATTGGCTTGTATTTGTGTTTTTAGCAACTGAATCTGATGCAATCTTAGTTATTGAAAAAAAATGTCCTACTAATTCAAGTCCAAGCTATGACTATATCCTAACATGCAGAGTCAGATACATAACGTGCATCACTTTTCAGAGGTATGGAAATCACCTCTAAAGTCATTCAACAAGTTTTGGACTAAATTATCTAAAAGATCGTCCTGTTCCAAAAAGTTGTCATATATAACATAAATTTAGGATAATCATATTATAACTCTTCTAATGGGTCATTTGGTAGAGTGCATTGTAAAAAATAATGCATGCATTTGCTTTGTGTATTATGATTATCTTGTTTGGTACATATTTTCTACCTACGTATAATGAACGTTTGTATTAGTTATATACTCTATTTAGTAGTAAGGTATGTATAATAAATACATCCATCCATGATATTTATAATTAAAAGGATTTTAGTGCTTACATTAGCACGATTAAAGACACCATTGCCCTTCAAAATCTTTTCCACATCCTTTCTATCATATTTGTGGAGGGTATTTTGTAAATAAATAATTGTTTTAGAAATTATGCAATGGATATTATTTTTAATACACCAAACCAAATACTGCGGAAGAAATAATCTCAACGTAACTAATACCAACATTACTAATAAACTATATTCATCGTTCTTTTTTACGCTACCAAATGATCCCTAACTATATCCTTATTGAAGACATGTTTTTCTGACTTGGTTGACTCAATTTAAGTTCATGGTCAAATAATTAATATACAGAAAGATTTAACATCCTTTGAGACCAAGAGTTTTATACTTCTGTCAGACACTGGGTTGGCCGACGTTCTGATATAGTAAATCTTTTTGGGCCAGAAGATTGATGTCCTACATGACGTGCTTTTATTTGGAGTGTTCGTCTCTAGCTAGACTGTTCAATTTTGATGCATAATGCTTGTTTTGGTAGCCTACATAACCATTTATCATAAACAATCACCATGAGTTGCTGATTATTTAAAGGAACATTGTTATGGGACATTAAGAAAGGTCATCAAATTGTTGAATACTCACAGGTACAGCAAGAACTTCTTTGGTTATCACGATAGGTCCATCTCCACGTCATCGAGGAGAGACGGCAAGCACCATAATGTTTGGACAGAGGGTAATTCTCACCTCTATTTCTTCTCCCACAGGAATGTAAATTTTACTATATAACTAGTGCAGTCCTTTGTATTGATACTTTAAGCAGCACGGGCTGGCTAATGCTAACTCAGTTGTGATCTATTCTCTGGGATTCACTTTGAATTATCATGCGAGTAGAACTTGTATGCACGTGGATAAGAGAATAATAGTAAACGTCTTTTCTTGCTTTTTTCTACTTTTCACAATCTAGGGGTTGGAGTAAATGATTTGTATTTTACAGGCTATGAAGGTGGAGAATATGTTGAAAATTAAGGAAGCGTTTGACTACAAAAGTTTGTCCAGAAGGCTTGAAATGCAGCTAGACAAACAAATTGCAGAACATGAAAGGCTGCAGAAAGGATTTAAGGATGATATTGAGAGGATTGCCCAAGAAGCTCAGATTCGAATAAATGAGGCTGAAAAAAGTTATGCAGAAGCACTGGAGGTAGGCAGATGCTTCATAAATTTTGCGACAACAGCCGAATCTTATATAGCATGCTCTTTCATGTTCAATTCATTTTCCCTTCATGTTAAATTATGCACCATCTATTTCATCCCACACTTATTTTCCATGGTCCTCTTTTTATTTGAATTGTGTAATTTTGCATCACCAGAGTTTATGCCATGACCAGTATTTTCACTGTCATTGTCTTCTCTTTTTGTTCCCTTTCTTCCATTATCTGCAGAAGGAAAGGTTGCAGTACCAGAATGATTATATGGATGCAATAAGCAAGCTAGAAGAGCAATGGGCAGCAAATAAACAAAAGTATGAAAATGAAAAGGCCCAGGTAAGTTCAGAAGATATAACGTTAACAAGATATCCACTGGATGGATAGGTGCAGCGAATGAGTAATGCATCATGTACTGTTGTTTTTGCAATTAGCGTAACGATAGGAATCAATCAACCTCAGGTTACCGATGGTGCAATTTATGACTTTATCGTATATTATATGCATATATAAGCAGAGGTTCTCAATGATCCAAAGAATTCATGTAGCATAAGGAAGGTCAGTCCTAATGATGATGACCAGATACTTCCTGGGGAATGCATTTTAGTCTTTGAGACTTATGTGTGGTGTTTTATGTATTAAAATAAATATTTTGCTATGGGGTCACAAAGTCATATGGTATTGTGCTACAAGGATATGTCAAATTAGCTCTATTTTCTAGTGTTGCTGCTATAAAATGTGGTACAGTGAATGTGTTTAAGGTTAGTCTTGAAAGTGATGCTAGTGCTCATTGGAGAAAAATGAAGTTGAACTCCACTTTCTATTCTAAAAGACTGTTGGTTGTATTGTGTTCCGAGGATAAGTATCCCATTGAAAATTCCTTACACACGGGTTATTAAAATTATGATTTCATAAGTCTCTTCCTTGCAGTTCATGTGTGTAATAGACATGCTTGTCTTCTCTTTGAACTTTTGCATATACCTAAGCAACTGTCTGTAACAGTGAAGTAGCTTTTTACTCATGTTCCAATTTCTGGTTCTATGATGAATATAACTTTGGTTCTGCTGCTTATTTTTCTCATTTTGTAGTCATCAATGCTCTCTGCTTCTATGGAAGTTGTCGAGCTTAAAAAGTTGTTTGAAAATGAAACTATTTCAAGGAAAGCTGCAGAAGAGGAAATTGACAATCTTAAAAATCAACTAGCACAATGGAAAAGGTCAGAGGTAATGATTTGTGTGTGAAGTTCTTTGATCATTCTGTGTATCTTAATTGCAGTTTGTCGATTGCTGATGACAATGTTTGTGATGTCATAGGCTGCTGGAAATTCTGAGATTTTAAAACTGCGGAAAATACTAGAAGATGAAAAACGTCAGAAAGCAAAGCTTGAAGAAGAAATTGCAGTACTACAAAGCCAGCTGTTGCAATTAAGTTTCGAAGCTGATGAGGTAAAAGCAATATTTATCTCAATGTTACTGACTTAGTATTGTTGGAGAAATCATTGACTTGTATGCCCTTACTGCCAGACATGAAGAGAAGTTCAAAACTTGGTGCAGCTTCTGTATAGTCGACTATATCCTCTTTCTCTCAGAATTGCCTGTAGTGAAGTTGGTTTGCTTAGTACTTTATCAGAATGTTATATTATTTTAAAATCACTTATATATATGTACACCCACTCTTTTATCGTTCTATGGTGCAATTATTATTGGGTGCACCTTTATAAATGAAGTCGGGGTTTCCAATCCCACTTCCATCTTGTCTTTTTTCTTTTTTAAGAATTAAGTCCTGAGGTTCAAATCTCACATTTCATCTTTATTGTTTTTTCCTTTGTTTTACTAGAATTGAGTCCACCGATGGGGGATGACATGTTTTGTGTCCCCTCTTGCGTTTTAATTAAATCCTTTTTTCTTTTTCTTTCTTTATTTGTTTGGTTATTCTTTAAAATCCCCAACTTTGTCACATTGAATTTCGTATTCTCCTTTTGTTATCACAGTTAAATTTGTATAGTCAAACTGAATATGTATGTATTAAAAATAGCAGCAGTCAACCAAGTAACATATAGTCAATGAATTCAATTAATCCTAATATCCTGAAATGGATTATTGATACATATGTAAAAGATTACTAAATTGCAACAAAAAAGTGTAACGAGTTCCTGGTAAGAACTTAAAAGGTTGAACTTGAACCCATCAAATATAAATCTTGAATTCACCTCTCCATACTAGTACACCTTTTCATAAAATCCTGGAAATGCCTCTGGTGAATATGCCACCTTGAGAGTCTCTCATCATTGGTCTTACCTGATAAATTAATACATTTCCACCTACTTTTTTCATTTACTTAAAAGGGAAAAAAAAACCTTTTGTCTACATGCATACATACATAAAAAGAAATTAAGTAACTATATAATATGTTCAATGTTATTATGTTGATTTAATTCTAGTTTTGTTACTTATATCATTAATGTTCCTTTTTTACCTTACTTTAGTATTTTAGTTTAATAAAATTGACAAACTTTATTAAATTGAAATCTTTGGTCTGTTCAATGCAAAAGTGAATCTTTATTTGTCCGTCGTCAACTTGTCATAATTTGATAAAGCACTTTTTAGAAAACTTGGTGAAACAAAGGCTGCTTCTCAAATGGACTGGCCAAACACAAATTGATATTCTCCCGAAGTATTCTGTGTAGGTCCATTTTGACAGTGCTTCTCAAAATAATGAGATTTTTCCTTTGGAAATTTGGCCAATCAGCCCTTAGTTATGGGCATCACTTGAGGCTTGGTTGAAGGGAAATTACAAAACTGAAATACTTGATGTTAAGGGTTCCTATGTTATCTCTTTACAGTTGTGGACTGTGGTAACCAGTTCACATTATTGTGCACTTGGTCTGTGAGAAGTGCTCGAAGGCTTCATGCTTTCCATTTGCTTCTTCTACACTAGCATTAAAGAACTTCTAGACCATCTTTTTGGGTAAAGAAAAACTGTATGAATGGGCTACATCTGAGATTAGTGTGCCAGATAAATCTTATACATGAGTTAGTTTTGTTGAAAGGTAGAATCTGTAATTTATGTTGTAGCTTAAATAAACATGCATCTTTTGAAATATAAGCTCTTCAAGTACCTGTAAACCTGCAGACTTAAAGGTTTGAACATGTCTTGATATATGCACTGCAGAAACTTTTCATACCATATAAACATAATTGCCTATTAAGTGAGCTTCTTTGCCAGTTAACTTGAACTTAAATTAAACACTGTATTCTTTTCTTAGACTAGGAGGAATCTTGATAGTGGAGAGACTGTAAAGCAGCCAGGCACTCTAGATTCTCCAATTCCTCCATTTATGCATCAGCACCTAGCAAATTCAGGAGATGGAGAGAAGGCCTCAATGGCAAAACTGTTTGAACAAGGTAAAGATGGACTTTATCCTAGGAGTTATTATCTATTTACTTTTCTATTCCCTAATATAACTTACACTGCTTTCACCAGTGGGTCTCCAAAAGATATTGTCATTGCTTGAATCAGAAGATGCCGATGTGCAGATTCATGCAGTGAAAGTTGTAGCAAACCTGGCGGCCGAAGGTAGTGTTATGCTATTTCATTTTCAATGTTACATCTTTAGTTCATGTCTCTTACTACTTGCAATCTGTAGTTTGTTGAGCGTAGATGCAATCTGTTTGTTTGAGATGTGTAAACCTATTAAACATAGCTATACCTCATTAGTTTTCTAATTGTAGGAGGGATGTAGTTACAAGACACATGAATGATAGCTTGTCAACTTTGTCTACATGAGTCTAGTAAAAGATATGCAAGTATCTCAATTTTTTGGATAAAACACGCAAAACTGCTTTGCATTATCTAAAATATAGTACTCCCTTGTTTCGAAATTCAGCATCTATCTTCTGTTTTTTTAGCTTTATCTAAAACATTGTCATTTTCCTAAGGAAGAATGTTAAGTATACCACATTACTCAAACCCCAATTATTTATTTAACACCTCACCATTCAAAGTGGAGGCATTAGTCCTGATTTGTTGCTGTAAAGTGCCTCTAAGCCAGTGTTTGAAGGACAAGAATGGAGGTCAGTCAATCCAATTCTTTAATTTAAAAGTTCATTCAATTCAATCCATTAAGGCCCTTCATCATTGACCTTATAAAGAGTAGCATATAACTACCGGCAACCTAACGTATGAATATTAAAGAACAAAGTTAAAAACAAGCAGAAATGATGTTACATGACGGAGTTGAAAATTGAGAAATTCAAAAGAGGTAGTATCAAGTCCTTGAATGGTGGTGACTTTTCCTTATTCCATCAATTTCAGAGGCAAATCAGGAGAGAATTGTAAAAGCTGGTGGTCTACAATCTCTGTTAACTCTTCTTAGAAGCTCCAATGATGAGACAATTCACAGAGTTGCAGCTGGTGCAATTGCAAATCTTGCTATGAATGGTGAGCCTTGCATCACGTCACTGACTAATGAATATTATGAGTTTAATATTTAATTCTACTTTTATTGTCCATTTTTTTCATACGCAAATCACTCTATGTTAAGTAAAGTCAATTCTTCAAATGGAACAGAGACAAATCAGGAGCTCATCATGTCTCAAGGGGGCATTACTTTGTTATCAGTCACAGCAGCCAAAGCTGAAGATCCTCAAACCCTTCGCATGGTTGCTGGGGCCATTGCTAACCTCTGTGGAAATGGTATTATTTGTTGCCTAACTGAATATTCTATGCTAAATTTCTTCGTATTTCAAGTAATTGTGAAGAAGATAATGTAAGAACAAAGGATATGGTAACATTTGTCTTCTGATATCAATTTCCAAACTGTTTCAGTTGATGTGGAGCGTTAACGATAAGAATGTTACTTTCTCCCTCGTAGTTGTGAAATTTCACCATTCTAATTTTTTTTAAATATGATACCTCAACTGAACTATTCCTCTCCCCTGGCCCCCTCCCCCTTCAGCCAAAAAAGAAAAAGAAAAGAAGAGCACTTAACAGTAAAACAAGGAGGAGGAAACTTCTATTCCATGAGAATTAATCAAGTATCGTCTTGGGTAATTGGATCCTGCTGTTAACATCTATTGGATCTTTTAACCTTCCACAGAAAAGTTGCAACCAAAGCTACGAGGGGAAGGTGGAGTTAAGGCGTTACTAGGAATGGTCGGATCCCGACATCCTGATGTTCTGGCTCAAGTTGCTCGAGGAGTTGCCAATTTTGCAAAATGTGAATCAAGAGCATACTCTCAAGGTTAGTTGCATACACTCTTGCTTCCGCTCTGCTCCTTTTCTTCTGCCTCTCCTCCCTCAGTTCCTGCACCACCTATGAAATTCCAGAATAGATTTTACTGTGCTGTTAGCAATACTGTAGTCAGTATATTAGTGTTTGCACTAGTCTCCACATGTACACAGTTGAGCTGGTGTGTTGCATGTTCTAGTGAAGAAAGAAGTCTCACTACTATAGTTTCGTGGCACTGCCAATTATCTTACTATGACAGGAAGCAAGACAGGAAGGTCTCTTCTTATTGAAGATGGAACCCTTCCATGGATTGTACAGAATGCTAATAATGAAGCGTCGCCAATAAGGCGTCATATCGAGCTGGCACTCTGTCATTTAGCACAACATGGTAAAAAGTGGTTCTAATTTAGCTTTTCCCATTTTGCTTGAAACTGTGGATAGTGGTTCTGATTTAGCTTTTTCATGATTGCTTGAAACTGCAAATTGCAGAAGTAAATGCAAAGGATATGATCAAGGGAGGTGCCTTGTGGGAGCTCGTTCGTATATCCCGAGATTGTTCACGAGATGATATAAGGACTCTTGCATATCGCACGCTAACCTCCAGCCCAAGTTTCCAGGCAGAGTTGAAACGCTTGAGGATAGATTATGGTTGAACATTCACGTGTGTTATTGAGACATGGTTTCAGATATGGAGATAATAGTTATTAACATAGGTAGCTGATTCTTTTTCCACTGAAACAATTGTTTTATCTTCAAGAGTTGACACTGGTTTCCAATCTTCTTAAACTCTCGTTGATCCAGTGCCAGTTAGGGTAACAAGTTTGAGTTAACAGAAACAATTAATCTTGTAAATTTGCTTGTATTAGGAGGTAGGTATCACCTGAGCAGGATCATTATAATGTAAAGCTTTGATTTTATTTTTTTTCCGTCTATCAATTGAAGCGTTGCATTCTGGAAAGTAAGGTATATAGCCTCTGATACTACACCTATCTGATGGTGTCATTGAATATAAGGTAGGGGATAAGGCTATTTTCACACTACCCTCCCTCGACCCTAAGGATTACGCTGAGTATGTTACTGTTGTTGTATTACTCATGATGGGACACTTTGTTTCCGTCGTCAGTTATGTGATTTATGCATTCTGTTTCTACAAGGAAAAGCATTTGTGTTAATTGTTTGAGGTGTAATTTTCATCTATATTGTTATGCTAAGGACGTTGTCTTTTATGTTTGTCAAGGGCGTAGTTCTCAGTCAATGGAGCCAATTGATCGCTGACTCCCTCCAAACACGGCTGCGTATTTGTGGTATCAACGTTCTAATCCTAAAGCATATTTTATAAGTTTATCTTCTGTCATTACTTTCTTTATTCCTCTAAGTTATTGATTATGTCCTTTTGCATTTGAAACGTCCTGTTTGGAGGTAGTGATAGTGACATTTGAATGCAATAAATTTCGTAGCTAAATAACAAATCTGAGGCTACTCCTATTTGGTGATAGATTAATGATGAAGTTTATAGCTGATTTCTATTTCTTTCGTAGATGAGGAGCAAAAGTCAATATCTCAGGGGTTTGGGATTCATTTTGACTATAATAAAGGTCAAGCTTTTAATAGCTTTCAATTATTCGATATTAATGAGCAAGTTTTTATCAACTTGCATGAAATTAAAGTCATTGCGGCTTAGCATATTTTAAACTATTAATCTAAAGCGTTTTGATCCAAGAGGAGAGCGAATGGATTACAGCAATAGCATATTTCGTGTAATTTTATATTGAGGTTTAAAGGAAAAAAAATAGTGTGTATGCAGATCTTATTTTTATCTTTGTGAATGTAAATTTTCTATTTTCGAGAGACGATCAACAGAAGAAACAATATAACTCCACAAGCATTATGGAGAAGACAAGTTGCACAACTTGCCTCCAACACTTGAAAAATGAAACCTAGCCACATGCTATTTTGTGATGCAAATTGCCATTGGACTTTATTTGCTTCATAAATAGCTAGCAACAGCTCATTTATAGACCTTACCTGATGGCTGATGCAACACAAAAATCACTTCTAATTTTATTTTTAACACGTTGACTTTTGGTAGGGACATTATCAAAATATTTCAGTTGGTCCATTATTCCCTTCCTGTGGTAATTTCAATTTCCCAATTGATAGAAACTTGAAAAGGATTTATAGATATCGAACTAGTAAATTGTAATAGAGATTCCAGAAAGTGACATGATGTTGTATGAATATATACATATATGCAAAAAATATAGAGAATGCCAATCATATAAAAGGTTGACCCTTTCTTATCAACCCTTTTAAAGACAAGTGGTCTCATCTTGAATTTTACACATTTAAATATTTCTTTAAAATGTGTATACTTGCCAATTATCTTACTATGACAGGAAGCAAGACAGGAAGGTCTCTTCTTATTGAAGATGGAACCCTTCCATGGATTGTACAGAATGCTAATAATGAAGCGTCGCCAATAAGGCGTCAGTAGCTACTTTAGTAAGTTCATCGCAGCGCAGTGGAGTGGAGCAGTCAGGACATTTCCTTACTGGATTTCGTTGGTGGCACTTAAACGGTAGGTAGGCGACGGATGTGTGATTTATGTTGGTTCAAATCTTCTGGAAAGCTTTTGGACCGAGCAAAAAGGGGCTCTAAGCCTTCACGCAAGTGGTGCAGAATAACGAGTTCAATATTACCAACATCTGACTTAAAATTCTGTAGATAATTTTTAATTTAGAAAGGCAACCTTTGAGGCTCGAATAATGATAAAATTTTCTTCGTATGGCCTATAGATAAAATTAATTACTAATAGTCGAATTAGGATAAATTACTTTATTCTGCTCTTTTGGGGTGTTGCTTTAACAAAAGGATACTTGATGTAACACGCATTTTGATCTTTAAAAAATACATTTTTTTTTTTGCGTGATTCGACAAACATCCGAGAATATTTTTGAAGAATTTGAACAATATAAATATATTGAGTGTTTGTATTTTATTTAGGGATAATTTTAAAAATATACAATAAACTAATCAATTTATGAAAAATATTAATCTCTTTTATTTATATAAAAAAAATAGCCTAAAATCATAGAAAATATACATGACTATACAATATAACTTGCCAAAAAATCATAGAAAGTGCATATTGATCATACAATATTTATTACTTATACATGTGCTATACATTGAATAAATATTACAATACACTCAAAAACTGAATATAGTTTGACTATACATGAAATATATACTAACTATATATGTCTTTACAACGAATAATTATTATTTTGACCGGACGACCATAGTTGTCCCTTTTATTTAGGGGGTATGGGCTTTTAAGCCATAGTTGATAAAAGTTTTATATGGACCACTAGACCACAATACCATAAGAATTGTGTCTATCCTTCCCCACCAAAAAGTCATAATACATTTTCTTGTACATTCATCCGACCAAAAACACTATGATGGATAATACCTTAATCCCATGAAACACACAACTCATACATGAATAAAATAAAAGTGTGCAGCATAGGAAGCAATGAAACATAGGCTTACCATCCAATCATTTGCAGACCTAAATGAATGGACACAAATTGGCAATTCCCATTTGCAGCTTCTATGTATTATTTAAATTTTTTTTTTTGGATAATTCCTATAGGGCCCTCAAAAAAGAATAGCCACATTTTCATACAAGTTCAATTAAATATTCTTAATTTTAAAACTTTGAAGTTTTCGTTTTAAAATTTAAAATTTAAATTTTTGACATTGTTTTTAGTCGACAGTGAACATTTTTTGATATACGATCCATGTTTGACAATTATGTAACTTGATTAAATCAATCATAAAAGATAACCCAATGTACTTGATTCGAGAGTTTAGGGGAGGAGTCGATCTAAAATTTGGGACTGAAATAACAAACACAAATTTAAAATTTAAAAGGAGGAGGAGGTTAAAACTTAATTAAAGAAATCTATATCTTCAAACAACTTTGTATTCGTCAGAGTATCAATTCACCTAAAATGACAATTACAAGTAATCTATTTATACACTATATTAAAAGTGCAGAGGTTGTTAATAATGTTGATTGAATTTTTTGCCCTTTATTAAAAGACTTCGCTTTAGATAAAATCGTCTTTTTACAATTTTTTTAGAATTATTATTTTAATAAATTAAATGTAATAAAAATTAAATAAAGAAAAATCCCGGCACAAAAGTTCTTTTTCTAACTAAAATAGACTTGATCTAAAAAGAAATTAGTTAAAAAAAAAATTAATAAAATTAAATAAAGAAAAATCCCTACAATCATTTTCTAACTAAAATAAATTTGATCTAAAAAGAAATTAGTTAAAAGAAAAAACAAACGTCCAAAAGGAAAGTTTAAAAAAAAATTTAAAGGGAAAAAAATTGGAAGTTTTTCCTTTTTTTTTTTAGGGAACACGTTTTTTTAATTTTTTTTTTTTAACTTTTAATTGTTTGAAAATAAATAAAAGCTCTTCTAATTTCACCATGAATGCTAATTATAGAATGAAAGGTTTTGTACTAAATATAATAAAATATTATTTTCTTTCCTTTTTGATTTATGACTTTTCTACCTCTATAAAAACACTTTAATTTCAACTTCTGATTCATTCACTCCCTTCATTAATTTGTGTAAAGTGTTATTGGATCTTATTTTATGATTTTTTTAGAACTTCATTTTAATTTGATTCTTAGGTTTATTTATATTACACACTCACTTTTTTTCATATTCTTTTCCCTTTCTTTTTCACTTTTTGAATTTAAAGAAAATAATATTAATTATGATGTCAGATTAACTTGCTTCATTCAATTATATTATGACCTTCATTTAGTTAGTTTAGTCTAATAAATTTTTATTATTTAATTTTTTTTATTATTTTGTTTCTAACATCTCCATCTATTTACAAGTTCCATCTATTCACAAGTTCTATCTATTCACGTATATTAAATTTCTCTTATTTTGTAACTAGCTCTTCGTCTCAAGTAAAGTAATATTTCAAAGGTAAAGATATCTCAAGGAAGATAATACTTCTTTGCTTTAAACGAAATCATTTTTTCACTATTTTTCTTATTTTATTATTTGATCTTTTCTTTATTTAATTTCAAGATTTACTTTTGGATTAGAATTTCTTTTATATTTAGAATTCACTTTTAATTTAGGACCATTTTATGTAAATAATTAATAAAAATTTTGACTATCAAATACTTTGTTAATAAAAGTATGTAAATAACAAATTTAAAAAGAAAAAAATTCAAAAAAATTACGTTGGAAACATTAAATGACTCCTTTTATATTTCGAAATCTTTTGTTGCAGTAAATTTTAGTCAATTAATTATTTAATTTCTAACTATTCAAATTTTAAATTATTGCTTATGTATAAAAAAACTATTAGCATATCTATATTATAAGCAATTGAATTGATTTTTTTTTTTCATTTTTGCTTATCACAATAGGCCAAACTATTGCACCAAACTAATAATATTTATTTAATTTTATTTACATGAATATTATATTTATTTAATGATAAGTACTATTTATATATAATTTTTATATTGACGTGGCTCATACGTGCAAAGCACGTACACCAAACTAGTTGTCTAATAAATGCAAAACGAATATCACGTGAAAAACTAGACATTAAGTTACTTATCACTCCCTCCGTCTCAATTTAATTATCATGTTACATTTTTCAAAAGTCAATTTGACTAATTTCTAAAGTTAAATTAGATAAAGTTAATTTGATGTTTTAAAATAAAAATTTAGATATTCAAAAACTAAGAGAAAAGTATCATTGATTTCAACTTTTTTCATATCAATATGATGAAAAAATTATATCTTAAAATGTTAATCAAAATCTACCTAGTTTGACTTTAAAAATGAAAACTATGAACATTAAAATAGGGCGGAGAGGATATAATGTAGTATATATATAATACATGTGCTTTGTATTTCTTCACATTGTAATGTATATATATACAAGTAAAAAAGATCCTTCTAGATAATGCGAATTTATTTCTTCTACCATTTTAATTAAATCACTACAAAAGCTATTTTCTACCCTCTTTATGATTTCTTTTTCTATCATGCCAATTATTTGGGAAATTTGAAATTAATCATTAGAATTGATATCAGCATCCTACAATATTATTACTAGGATGTGTGATACTTTTATTACACCCCTCGTGTTCGATGGAATGAGTAGTGCTGCAAGCACAGCAATGAAGAGAAGTAGTGTATGTCTCTTTTTTCTCGAGAGTCGGATTAAGAATTTAAAGTCTTAAAATGTTACAGATTCATATCTATTGTTTGTTGCAATTTGGATAATTTTTTACACATAAATTTTAACTCCACATTGCAACCTTATACCTTGAAGCTACTTTCTCCCTTGGGGTGGGATAGGGTGGGGAAGCGGAGCCAGCTAAGGCCTAGGAATTCATCCGAACTCCTTTTATTAAAAAATTATATTATTTATAAATAATTAAAATTATGTTTATGTATATATGTGTGTGTTGTAGATGTTAAACTTTGTGCGACTAGTTCGTATATTTTCTTTTTCATATTCTGAACTCTTTAATGAAAATTGTGATTCCACCAATAAAATGGTGTGTGAATAATTCTTATATACCCATATTAAGAAAAAGCAAAAGGGAAGAAGCCCTTGAGAGTTTGTCTATTAATTATTATAAGTAATATTTCTTAATTTAGAGAGGGAGAGAGAGAGAGAATGGATAAGGCTTTGAATATCTCAAGATGGTGCATAGTTTACTACAACAACACATGAGTATAGCTACATGACTTGTTGCACTAAAAGCAAGCAATGTAATGACTAGGGGAGTGTGTTGTGGGGAGCTACTTACCCATATGTATGTATTGCTTTAATTTGGTGCAAAGAATCTCAGCTTTTTGTTTCACTTTCACCTTTAAAATAACACAACAATAACAGATTCACTGTAATTCTACGGATAAGATTAAAATGTAAATATTTGTAAATGAACCAATCTAAATGTATAAATATTCTTTAAATCATCAATGTATAGAATTTAAACTCTTTTTCATTCATGCCCCATTAATCTATCTTTCTATATATACTGACAATAAGAAAAATCGTTACACTTTTGATGCATACAACTAGGGGCGGAGCTACCTTTGGTCGAAGGGTGTCAAGCGACACCCCTTTGTCGGAATATTACATTTTATATATAGGTCAAAATTTGATTTAATAAATATTTATACAAGTATTGATACCTTTTGGCATAAGCTAAAGATTTAGCGTAGTGATTAAAGAGTTGCAAAAATTGCTTGAGATTATGTGTTCTATTCTTGATAGCAACATATATATTCTTATTTGACATCACTTAGTAAAAACTCTGATTCCGCCACTGCATATATATATATATATATATGCATTATGACTTATAAGAGAGAAAGATAGCAAAGAGTGTGAGTTAAAGTCCAGAGTAGACCAGACTGTATAACATAAGACTAAACGTTACACTTTGCTTTTGCCTTGAAAAAGAACCTCTCTTTAAGTAACTGATGCACATGCATTCCACATGTAATTCATTTTCCTCCTTCGTGAAAAACCCTAATTATTTTTCAATAAGACAACGACGACAATAACAACACATCCAATCGAATTCCAAAAGTAGGATCTGGGAAAGGTAAAATATATACAGACCTTACGACTACCTCGTAGAGATAGATAGATTGTTTCAAAAAAAAAATTGTCTTGGTTTTTTATTTTTGAAAAAAAAATGGATGAAATATGTTGAAGAGTTTCACATTGGCCCATACCCTCTCCTATTTTTTATCTGTCAGCCCCTCATTAATGAACCAAAACTTATATTTAATACTATTACAGCTCGGTGTATTAAGCTTCTATTCTGTGTTGAGTTCGGGGAAGAGCTGGACTACGATTAAAACATTGTTATTCTCACAATTATATAATCATGATTATGGAATAATGACGTCCTATTCCAATCTATTAATGATGATCTAATTACTATCATGAGTTTTAAAGAAAATTATGGAAAGAGAGTTGGAAGTTATGTGAATGACAAGAATTTAATTAATTAGCATCATGAAATTAAGATAGATATAACCAAGAAAACAGTGAATTTACAAAGTTAACTTCATTTGATGAACAAATTACAGCCACCACATCATGATCATATCATAATCAAACTCACTATCACAATCCAAAAAATAAAAAACCTAACTGAAAATTCCAAAACACTAAACTCAAAAAATGTAAAGTAATTGAAAGGAAAGAGACTCCAAAAAAAACATTTTCCTAAAAATACATTGCTAAGTGTTCTTGATGAGAAAGAAGATAGAAAAAAAGACCTCAAGATTGAGTTAATTTATAAGCTAATTAAACAAGTAATTAAATCAAGAGAAAACAATTACCCTTTCTATGATGGATGTCATCCTTGCACATGGGCCATAATGTTATCAATTTTCTCTGTATCATTCCAATTTTATCAAATTCCCGCTTGCATTAGAATGGAGGCCTTCCGGTTGCCCAATAGGGTTCCGAAGGCAACTGAACGGAGTTTAGAAGATTGGGTGGCATTCCATGAAATAAAGATGGGTCCGCCATCATTTGTTGTTGTTGTTGTCCTTGTCCTCCAATATTTCCTGGAGGAGATCCTAGCGATCCTCCTCCTGAAATTGGAAGAGGATGATTTTGATCGTCCTCTTCCAAAGGAAGTCTTTCGTAAGCAGCATTGCTAAACGAAGCGGACATAATGACAACAGGTCCAGATGCCATAAGTGCACCTACAACACTACCACCAACAACTTGACCTTGTCCGCCCGCTAAATATATAGTCAACCCTGATGCTGCTGGTGGTGCTGGTGGAGGTAAAAATGATCCGGCTAAGGATAATATCTCAAATCTGCCATGTAATGTTACAATTGCACCTGGTGAAGCTGGTTGTCTCAAATTAACATTGGTAACAATACCTGTTCCACTCATAATACAAACCCCTCTTTGTCTTCTTCTTGCAAAATTTGATATGCTTTCCATAATATCACAACCATCACCAATTTCCATAACATGAGTTCTAAGAGCATTTGCACTATCTCTAGTTATGATGATTGGTGGTTTAGGTTTGTTCTTCGATCCGGCCGGTCTTCCTCTAGGTCTTCTAGTCATCTCTCCTTCTCCTGAATTTCCTGTTTGTTTGAAGATATAATTAAGTAAATAAACGTATTCTCCTTATATAACATGACCTTGAAACTTTCAGATGAGATATAATTAAGTAAATAAATGTGTGTCTTAACTCTCTATAACAACTATAAACAACTTAGATTTTCAGATGAGACAGTCACACAATTCAGTATCTGTTATACCTAATCCTTCTTTCGATTCTCCACCGTTTGAATTTTCATTATTGTTGTTGTTGTTGTTGTCATCTCGATCTCTCTTCTGAGCAGACATGTTGAGGCCACTTGTCCCACTTTGTTCATCTTCTGAGGTTTGATGGAATTGATGTAAGTTGAAATCTCTTGTGTGGAAAGGAGGAGGGAGTGAATGGTTCATTTGATCCATAGAGATACTTTGAACTTCAATTCTCTCTTGGGATGGAAATTAGGTTGAAGCCAAGGCAAAAAATGGAAGCACAAGGAAACCTAAGCTAAAGGGGAATAAGGGTTTGTAAAGAAAATAGATAGTGGGGGAGGAGAGAAGCTTAAAAAAAGGAATAGGGGGAGTAGACTTTTGGGTTGTTGGTCTTATTTTGTTTTTTCTCTTTCTTGCTTTGTGGCTTTTTTTGAGGAACGGGGTGTAACTGTTGTTTATTGAATCAAGGTATTCATAGTCTTCATCATAAAGAAGAGGGAATTTTAAGTGGGGTTTTGGGTGTCATCCACCAAGAATTCTCACCAAAAAAACTCTTCATCATCATACTATAATGATCTTCTTCTAATTATATATGAACCAAAACAGGTGAATATTGAACATCGTTTAGTTTTTTTTTTTTAGTGATTATGATATTCGCATCAACTTTCACGTATCTTTATTAATTTCACAAGATATCTATTATCTCTCTTCGACAATAAATATCAGAAAATTCTGTCTACCAAAGTTATGATGTTCACGAGATACCTGTTATCTCACTTAAGCAACAAATATCAGATAATTCAGTCCGTCAAAGAATCACCAACTATTTTTGTATGCATCAAAATTCTTGAAGATAGTGTTTGTTTTCTTTTTTCTTGATAAAGGTACCAAATTTGAGTTAGGATTAGCTTTAAAAAACTTATAGCTAGAGAAATAAATTTTTAAATGGAGAAATCTATGGTGTTTATTTTGTTTTTGGTTTGGTTTTGGGCGGTGGATGGGTCCTTTTAATTATTTTTTTTAATTCTTCTTACTTTTCGTTGCTATTTATATAAGGCAATCAATACGATTTTTAAATACTTTTTAATATGGACTAATAAATAACATATGAAGCCCATCCAACCCATCATGCATGTTTGATATTTCAACATATTTTTTTTTTTTTGTCATTTTGTTAAGGCTGTCTCAATCAATTAATTTCTCTTTCTTTTCATTTGACCATGAAAAGGGGAAGAAGAAGAAAAAAAGAGATAAATTAAGGAAAGGAAATCTATTTTCTTCTCTCACACACTCAGATATATATACTCATATTTGATTGGTTAAGGTTTTCTTATTTTCCTTTTCGTTATCATATTATATTACTTTCATGTTCCACAAAATATAGCACCACTACCCAAAAAAAAAAATATCGACTACAATTTTTTAAATTACTTGTATCTAATAAAATTATTTTAATAATCGATTATAACATTCTCTTATTATCTTGAATAACTTATTTTTTATCTTAATTCAAGTTGATCTAAATATAATGTCTACGATTCTCATCTTTCTAGAAAAGATTATCATTCTACATTGATTGTACAATACAATATATCTCGATTATACTAAGAACAAAAATTTTCACTCGATGATTATTTAATTTCTCCTGTTACCTTATTTTAAAGTAAGCGCTTCTATTTTTATTTTATGGATTGACTATTTCTTTGTATGCTATCAGATAAACATAGATATATATTATTCAATGAATTTAATTGAAATCATACATAAAACTCGTCCTAAATAGTAAATTTGTCACATATAGTGTTCTCGTCGAAGCTGTATGTTGGCTTCCCATTTGTTTTTGTCCCTGCTTCACTTTACTTTGTTTTTTTTTTCCCAATAATTAGTAAAATCACAAAGACCAAGAACACATATTTATCGGTTCTTATAGTTTGTATTACAATAATAATTATATTCATATATCTAATAGATGTCTTAATACATATATAGGTTTCAATGAAAGCTACAGATTCATGTGAACCTCGTAACTAACTCTAAATTGCTTTTTTCTTAATGTTTTTCTACTTTTTTTTTATTTACTTTTACATGTCACATTTCGTTTCTCGATCATATTGACTTTGATCAATATTTTAAAATGTATTTTTTTGTAATATTATTTTAAGAAAGATTATTGCAAGTTATATTTTTTTTATATATAATTTTTAAATATCTAAACTTTAAATTTCAGTTATAAAGTTAATCTAATTCACTTTAATTTTAAAATTTAGTTAGCTGACTCTCGTAGTTAGTTAAAGTGAACAAAAAAATATAATAATTAAAAGTAAATAAATATATAATTAATGCTATCACATAAAATAAGACAAAAGAGACAGAAATAAATGAGGCTAGAGAAGTGAAGATAACATAGAGTTGATGGTGAGAAGAAGGCAAATAGTAGGTGTCAAAATTAAATTGGATTAATGAAAGTGTGTGTATATATATATATTCCCTCGTTTATAAAAGAAAAAAGACCTGTTTTTCTTTTTAGTTTATCTTAAAAAATTAAATATTTATTTTATTAATAATATTTTGAATAAAAATTAAAAAATATTTTAATATATTTGATATAATTTTAATTTAAGATAATACGATTGATTTTTTTATTTAAAAGTTGATGAATTTTTTTTTTCAACTGAGTATAATAATATTGGTGGGTGGGTGGGTGGGTGGTCAAGTTTTTAATATTTTCAAGAACCACAATGCACCATATATATCTTCTGTACCCTTTTCTTATCTCTTATTACCCCTTTTAAGGTTATCTCAGGTTTTGTGTCCTTAGTGGGGTCCACAAATAAAGATTGACACGTGTCAATCCCCCAGCCCATGGGTCTATTCATCCAACTTCAACTGTTGGACACCAAAGTTGGGGAAAGATCAATAGTGCTCGCGGACGTAGATTCAAAATTTAAAATTTATTTATAATTTTATATTATATATTAAAAGTATTAAGTAATTTGATAAAGATTAAAACTTTTAGTTTACATTCGTCTTTTAAGAATAGATGATTTCTCTAGATCATGTTGATATATTTGAATGAATCACGAATTTAAATCTCATGGGGTTCTAAACTTTATAAAATGACCTCAAGTATCGATAGTTATATTCTGAATATAACTTTAATCAAAACTATTTGATTTTACAATGCAAATTCATATTTTTTTCAAATCTACATCCATCTCGGATGACAATAGACAACAGACAACAAAAAAATAACATTCTAATAATCTATTTTGGCTTTTGAATCATTCACAATGAAGCAACATATAGGGAACACTTTTGTTTTTAATGAATAATAAATTTATATTAGTCGAACAAAATAATTCGAATATCACGATAGTATAAGATCCCAAAAGAAAAAACAGAAAGTTAAGTTGGGCAGGTATGGGCAGAACTTAATACAAATAAATATCTTAATAAACATTGAATAATTGATAATCTAATAAAAATGATCAACTAACCTTTCTTTACTTGAGTTGTCACATAACTTTTAAAGGGTAATACTAGTTTTTTTTTAACTGATAAAATAATTTTTATTTTATGATTATATAAGAGCATCATCAACATAGTCTATGATCACTATCAAGTTGCATATATACACTATTTATAAAGTAAAAAAAGAGTCCACAATTATTATTTTTCCTAACATGCATACAATTGTTATATATAGTAAGAATAGAAAAACAAACTCAAAAGACATAATGCTAGCTGCAAATTATATATGCGCTCTCCGTCTAATTTTAGTTGTCATATTATATTTTTCAAAAAAAGTTCAACTAAATTAAATCAATTTGATTCTTTAAAACAAAATTTTAGATATTAAAAGATTATAAGAAAAGTTTTAGTGATTGTAATTTTTTTTACGTCAATGTGATGAAAAAATATTTTTTAAAATATTAGTCAAAATTTAGATAGTTTGATTCTAAAAATAAAAACGGTGACAATTAAAACCAAACAGAGGGAATATATATCTATATAAAATAAAATCAATTACTTTACATGATAATTCCACTCATCTTCGCCAGCTAATTGTGATTATACTTTCACAATATATGATTCTAGGTGATAATTATATTGTAATTAAAACGATATATAAAATAAATAAATTCAACATAAAGTATTAAAGTCAATTTGCCAACTTAAGAGGACCTTAATACAAGAAACAGAAACTCTAATATTTTATGTATAATCAACAATACTTAATAAGACATTAAGCTCATGTATTTATTTAAAACAGATCGATAACCATCAAATCCAAATATTCCCAATTAGGCAATTTTATTATTCTAGCATAATTAGACTATAAAAAGAAATGACACCGTAGATCATCATTTAAGAGGTTCAATTTATAGAAAAAAAAATTCTTACTCTCATATTATGTGATATTCTTTCTTTGTAAGTAGCCATGTTTAAAAAAAATAATATCATTTTCTATTTTTAATACGTTTACTTAGGGGTGTGCATGGTCCGGATTGGTTCG